>JACEIK010001188.1:0-83419 GCA_018107945.1 Datura stramonium
CCATTTCTTTTAGGCACTTTTGGCTTATTAGTAAGGAGTTTTATAAATAATTTTTAATGAATTTATTTTCTTACTCCTTACTAATGATCAACCATTTTCATACAAGTGCACCCTTGACCTTTCTCAATTTTTACAACTTGCTACTTTTCCTTTCTTTTCATTCTTCTCACTCCTTTACTCTTTCGGATTTTTCCTTTTTAAGCGCTTAGGAGCTTTGGATCAAATTCAACGCTAATGAAATAAAAAGGATTAAGCTTATGTTGCAGCTATCAAAGAATAGGCTAAGGCTCAATGAGGCTGACTAGGATTAATATTTTAAGGTAGGTAAAATGAGGGATAAAGATTAGGTTCATTCAAAGAAATGCCTCAATCATCTCCTACAATTTACATCCTTCATTTCGTTTTATAAACACACCAGGCAAGTTCTAGATATTCCACAATAGCACAGAATACTAAAAAACCTCACACTCCTGGCACATGCTCAATTCAATACACATTCAGCAAACTCTTACTCAGCTAATCACAAGAATTTAAAATTAAGTTTCAATCATATTGAGTCAAATTCAAGAGACTAAGATTCTCAAACAAAGTTATACATTTGCATGCTTCCACACTGAACATACTTGCGTCTCACAATCATGTATAGCACATAACAAGAATATCAAGCATCAATTAGCTATGAGTTCAAAAACCAAAACCTATGGACTAATTTTCCTCAAGACGGTCGTTCATATATAGCACATAACAAGAATATCAAGTATCAATTAGCTATGGTTTAAAACCAACACTCTATTGACTAATTTTCCTCAAGACGGTCAGCGCTATCCATCCATCACCGGAAATACCTCCCTAACTATGACTCAAAACATTATATACGTAAAAAATAAAATAAAAAAATAAAAAATTTTATTTTCGATTCAAAGACCCCCCGTCGGAAAAGAACCGAAAAAGAAAAACCAACGGGTGATGAATTCATGCTTGACTCACAAAATTTTTTTCAACTTTCTCCAATCTTTTCACACAAGCATTACATTCACCTACAATTTGTTAAGCATAAAATTTTTTGAAAATTTTGAAATTTCCAATTGAAATTTTCCTCACCCCACACTTGAATCATGCTATGTCCTCATAGCATCAAGTTAACATTTAAAGAGGGTGAGAAATACTCCCCGAGGCCTTTAGGCCTAATAAAACATGGTTTCCTTCCACTTTTACGCAGGGTGTTCGACCACACTTTTCTCTTCCATGCTTGTTAGCTTCCTCCTCCAAGGGTACTCGTGACTTCCCTCCATCTGTGCTTAACTTTCCACCAAAACAACAAAAGATGAAAATAAATAAAATCGGTAAATGCAAGAAATTAAAATGGATACTGTGGTACCTTTGGGTTAAGCCTCCCAAGCAGCGCTAATTTTACGTCGTGCACGACGTATTACATTTAGCCGCTTTTTCTCCACCTGAGGATATGAATCTCACCCTAATTTCTTCTCTAATTTCCCTCTTATGCTCCCGGGGTGGTGGTGAAAATTGTCAGACTAAGCAAGATGTCAGCCCGACGTTTATTGGTCCTTAAGTAAGGGAAGTCATATTGTCTATTGACTCAAAGAAATTTCTCGAATATATGGGATCTGTCCCTCCTTGACATTTTTCTATAAGCTCGGAAGACTCATTTAGCGTCTTCCCAAATTTCTCAAAACCTTCCTCAAGGTAGAAAATGTGCCGAGTGAGGTACAATGCACCTTGATTATGAACGATGTAAGTGACCTCCTTACTTGTATACCTCTTTCCGCATCAACATCCGTCTCCAGTAGTGTCAAATGGGTATACTTAATTCTCTCCCCGAACGAATTTTTCTATAATTATGAGCTCATCACGGGGACACTAAGAGGTTCTAGCCGTCGGGCTTCATCTAAAATTCACCTCTTGTCTTCCTCTCTTGAAATTCCTCTTGAATATCGCTAAGAACCGTCACTCCGCAATTGATCACAAGCTTCAGCCTCAGCCTCATCTCTGTGAATTTAACGCTCATCTTTTTTTTAGAGCCTCTGCATTCTCCTTTTGACTTATCAAAGTTGCCATTGCCTTCATTGCTTCGATTGCTCAAGGATTGTTTCAAAGATGTCTTCTAATCGGTCTTGGCGTCCCCAAATCCTCAGCTTTTCAAAAGATGCCGTATTCATCAAAACAATGTAAGGATCATAGTAGGGGTTCGGGGAAGGGAATATGCATTCGGACAGCCATCCCAATGGCCATCTTGACCACCACATATATTGCATGAGTTACAATGTTGCTACTCAAAGGGTGTCCTCCGAAACTTTAAAAGGTTCACAAAATATGAGTATTCACCATTTAAACCATTTGTGTTCCAACAATGTCATGTCAAGAAGGGTATCCGGAAACAAACTAAAATATTGAAAAAATAGTAATCAAGAACACGTTGTCAACGCCATAGAATTCGCTAACTAACACTTAAGAAAAATTTTACCAATTGCCACCCCCGCAACGGCGCCAAAACTTGATGAGCCCGCATGTACGGGTTGTGCTAAGTAATATAGTGGCTCTTATAAAGAACCGAAATATCGAACCTACAGGGACTGGACTACTGGGTAAAACCTTCGAGTGTTAATTTCATCAGAATCTAATAATGCGAAGACAACAAAGAAAGAAAAGTTTTTATATTTTGTAAACTAACTTTTTATACTAAAGTAGATTAATTATACGAGTGAGTCTGAACTATGAATGTGAGCATGCTGAGGCTAAAACTAACATGTAAAGAAATTAATTATCGATATACACATTTATCTTTTCTCCGGTTGCTAGTCGAAACTTATGCCTATGGATTAAAACACTCGTATTTAACCCAACTTAAGAATCATGAACCTTCTACCTACATTTCTGTGATAAGAAGAAATTCATGTTCTAGCCATATAAAACCGATTCCACACTTGACTAATATGACTTCGTATATTTCTATCCTAAGGTAAATCAATTCTCAATTTTCCTAAACTAAGAAAATATGATATCCTATTAATTGACAACTTTCCAAGCCAGGAAGGCCCTCTCGGGTGAAACCGGACTTTTTGGATTTACATTAACATTGGCCCGATATTAATGCAGTAAGAACAAGAATTAAATAGAACAACCATAGAAGAAAAGATGAAAGCAACCAGATAATCAAAATTACATTTCAATACAACGGTTTATAACCCGTAGCAAGAAAGGGGAATTAGCCACTCATGTGTGGATTGAACATCGTTAAATGAGTGTAAATCATGCAAACAATTGAAAGAAAGAAGAAAGGGACAGAGAAACCCTAAGGATTTTCGTCCTCTCAACCGCCCCGTAACCCACGTTCTTGCTCCACCAAGTCAGAATATCTGGAAAATAAACTAAGTGTGCTATTTATAATAGTAGGAATTCTCCTAATAATATAACGTGTCACTGAGTGCAACGCGGAGCATTGCTTCCGTGACACGCCTCCAAATGCGGAGGCTTAATGAAAATCGCCCAAACTCGTCCTCGTGCAGCACCGCGTTGGTAGTGGCACGCTGCTTGGGCAGCGCATTGCAGCCCTTGGTCGCGCAGCCTACCTCGCCGTGGCACGTTGCCAACGCAAGCAGTGGGTCGCCTTTGGCAGCCTGGCCGCCGTGGCACGCGCCGACACAAGCAGGTGGGCTGTTTTGGCCTCCTATTTGCTGACGTTTGCGTGTTTATTCCGTTCCGCTTCCTACTTGACCAACTCATGGATTAGCCTCAAAAGTCATCAAAACCTACAAAACAAAGGCTAATCATGTTGGTTAGCACATATCTTCACATTTATATAAAATTACATGAAAATGTATAAAATAATTTAGACAACAAGGTTAATTTAAGTTAGAAAGTTTATCACGGGCATGATATTTTTGCCCGTGATCATCTTGACGGAGATCTTCCTTAAAAACAACTAGCTTCTTGAAGTTGGTCGAACAAGTCATCAATCCTTGGTCGAGGATATTTGTTCATAATCAGAATCTTGTCTAACCGATGAGTAGTAGATGCATATTTTTATTTTACCTTCTTTCTTTGAAAGAATAGGACTGGGGCAACCCCATAGAGAGATGATGGGTTTGATAAAACCTTATCTAAGAGGCTCCCGCCTGTTCCTTTAATTCTTTAAGCTCATCTAGGGTAATTCTCGTTGAGGGATATAGATAGGCTGCGCATTTGGAAGAAGGTATACTGAAGTTAGGCTGGGCATCTGGAAGAAGGTTATTCATGCCGAAGTCTATTTCCACTTGGGGAGGGACTCGCATCTTCTGAAATATATCCGGGAACTCATTTACACCGAGTGATCAAGTGTCGGGGTCTCAAAACTAGGAATTTTTTACTCCTGACCAAATGATAAATATACCCTTTAGAGATCATTTTCTCAGACTTATGGTATAAGATAACGACCCTTCGGTGCCACATACTACCTCCATTCTTGGAAGTTCGTTAGGAAATTGAAACCTTACGAACACTCTCGGTTCGTAGTCAACTGTATCATAGCAAGAATGTAGTCAGTCCATGCCAAGAATAAGGTCGAAGTCAAGCATATCTAACTCTACTAGATCAACTTAGGTGACTTTATGAAACACTATAACCGGACAATCTCTATACACCCGGCTAGCTCTAACTGACTCACCAATTGAGCAGAGACTTAAAATGGCCTGAAGCAATATCAAACTAGATAGTGATTTAGGGATTCAAGAAAGAAAAGTGTGGCTCCTGGAGATCTGGTAAAGCTATTACATTTCTATCTGAAAAAGACATAACATACTAGTCACCATGTCGTGATTTCTCCCGGTCTTGATGGGAGGATAAACTATAAAATTATTCTCAAGGTGATGGCCACTGTCCCCGACGATACCCTATCCTACTGATGACACCCACAGACTGATTTCCATAACTAAACAACTATATTTGCCTAAAGACACTACTCAAAATTCTTATCACAATTAGACATGCCGAAAAAGTGCGATCGGGCTGAGATATGGCTCGGGCCCGGGAGCTTGATGTCCCACCCCTCCTATCATTAGGGAACCTAGAAGCCAGAGCACTGGCTAAAAAGGGTTCTGTAGGACTCTGTTGCTACTGTTGGGGCGATTACCATCGCCTGACCCCGGAAATACTCAAACCGACCCGTGCCTACCCTTTACTTTCCCTTTCTATCTCCTTTCCGCTTCTACCTCTATCTCGCTAAGAATGAATGATAAGACTAGAGATATCTATGTCTTCTGATGAGTATTACGGTTCTGCACTTCTTGAATACCAAGTCCGAGACTCCATTCACAAACTTAAGCATGCGAGCCCCAGCTCAAAGCAACCATTTTCGGAGCAGATCTTGATAGTTGAGTGAACTTCTTAATGCGTACACCTATTGTAATGTCGTTCCGCATCAAATTCATAAATTTAAAGGGCCTTAGCTTCTCTTAATTCCTGGGGAAAGAACACCTATCCAGGAATGCAGTCACAAACTCATCCTATTTCACCGACCTGCACCTACATCTCCTCCTTCCACTTCTTCTACCAAATATGAGTCACCCACCCCAATGGATAAGTAGCCAAATTCGAACTTTCAACCTAGGTAACACCCATGATTTGGGTGATCTTCTGAATCTCATAAATGAACTCCTATGGTTCCTCATCTACTTTAGACCCGTGAAATTATGGGGGATTCATTTGAGTAAAATCCCAAACTCGGGCAGCAAACAGGCACCATTAGTATCTACCGGCAAAATGACTCACTAGTTAACTCAGTTACTGCCCAGCTAGCATCTGAATAATAGCTTAGAACTCTGCAAGTGACACCTGATAATCTTGAAGGGTGGCTAGAGTTGGTGGGGCTGGCCGATTAGTACATTTTCACCCTTCTTCATTTTCTCTGGGAGGCATCGCCAATTGAAAAGGAATAGAGAATGAGTTAGGAGGGCGTGTTAGGTTCTTAAAATCTATGCACAATAAGAATCATTTACAAAGGGAATTTTCCTAAAAAACTTTAGCCTCTCATATGTGGCATGCTCTACACCCATGAAAAGGACTCTATCCGATGTTGTTTTACATCCACACACTCTAAACCTTAATGACCAATATCAGTTTGTTACACTGAGCTCACACTTGGATGTGACATGTGTGATTTTTTTAGAGATCATAAAAATTCCTGGCAAATTCCATGGTAAAGTATGAATGGCAAAGACTGATTGTTAAAACCAAGAATAAGTAGACATTAAGTGAATGAGCAATACTATTTATAATAAACAAATCAAATATACACTGAAACTTTAAACAAATCATAGCATCTTCAAATCTTTCCAATAAATCATGAGCATAGATGTCCTTAGCAACTCAACATTTTAAACTAAACTTGAAAACTATAAACAAAGTGTGTTATCAGCCTCGCAACAGGACTTCACCACTGAAGTTGGTTTGAGAATCAATAAGAGTAATTGAAGGCAAGGTTTAGGCTGATACTTTGTTATATTCTAATGATGGCAGCATATAGAAATATGTGATCATAACTTTGAATGTACTGAGTATATGAGATATGCGCTAAAATATAAGAATACATCATAACATGAAATCAGATTTATAATAAGACATGCAATGACTATATCTGGAATCATAAGTATTGAAAGAAACTGAAAATGTAACAATACTGTAGAACTAATAACAATATGAAGGTCATAAGAATATTATGAAATCGAAAGACTAACTAAAGTGGAGAATACGATGGTGTCGGGGTCTGAATTATACTTTGGGAAAGCCTATAACCGACATGTAACCACGTGAGCTAGACGTGGGAGTTCGGGATGTGTAAAAACCCCATCGAAGAGAGACAACTGTACTTGAGAAGTGTGATCACTTTTGGGGCCCATTCAAGTTAATAACCTATAAAGGGCATGTAGTTTCTGGGAACCTCGGGGTGTACCGAACCCCTACCCTTGCTTGGTGATAAGTACTTACTCCCATCAAAACCTACTATGTCTAATCAAGCCGATGGTTCAAAACTAATGTCCTAGGACTATGCCGAACTATTTATCCTAAGTGTTATAAGAGTCTAAGGTCATGAAAGAAACTATGTTCTAAGACTTATAAGAGATACTTTGTCTCAAAAGTGTCATGATAGTCTAAAGAATGACAATTTTGTTGACAACTCATACTAATGAATTTAATAAAAGGCTAATAAAGAGAGAAGAGTCAAACTGATCAATGGACATTTCCAGAGAATACCGTGTCTCCGGGTCTGGATATTTCTCTTTTTTTGACTCTCAACATGGAAGACACAATGACTCGTTGGTTGAAAAATAGGTCGTTGTCACTACTTGTCCTAGCTACTGAAATTCTGGAATGATTCCTAGATTGACTAATAGACGGGAACAATGACTCAGTTGGATGGGACAAAGGGTCATTGTTTCCACTCATTCTCACTACAGAGTTTTGAACTTAATCCTTAGATATCCTCCAACGGACGAATAGGATGACCCATTATCCAAAATAATGGGTCATTGTTTCCATTATTGTCACTGGGGTAACTTAATCATTTTTTTTTATCGCATCCAAATATATACATAGGACGCAGTGCATTCACACAAATGTTCATCATGTTGCCCATTGTTTGAAAGGAATTTAGCGGTGCTTTTTGGATTGCCATAAATGAGCTATAGGATGAATCGCTACTTCTTGCAACAAGTCATTCTATGGCTCATTGGTACCCTAAAGAATGTTTGCTGAGCTATAATGACTCTTCTGATGGGTCATAGTTCTTGACAAGGACTCATTGGTTAAGTCATTCTAAGGCAAGATTTTTCTAGTTTCTTTTTTTCTTTTCATTCCAAGTCTAAGTTTGGTCAAAGAATCTTTGGGGTGTTACACTTAACATTAAAAACTACTATAAAAAGGGTTTTGGAGGAGTAGAAACTCCATAAACCATGAGATTGGGTAGAATTGAATAGGTTTAATTGTATTACTCCCAAAAGTTTCTAAGAAATAGATGAGAGAATTAAATGACTTATGTAGAAAATATGCATTTTTGCACTAGAATGACTCGTGGTATGATTCATGATGAGAAGTGACGGGTCGTGGTCTCAGTCGTGGTGGAATTCTATTGCTTGTGTCCAGACTCATGTCATACCACAAGTCGTGATGTGTGGGTATGACTCAGGTCGTGGGTCGTAATGAGTTTCTTATGGTGCCAGGGTATTCTATAATGTATCACGTATGACTCTACGGCGGTCACGAGTCGTGATGGAGTCCTTGTTAGGAATTGGTAGGTGAAGAGGGTGATGTTATGATCAACAGTATGGCCTGTGGTGTGCCACCACGAGTCAAGATATGAAATTGTGATGAGGAATAAGAAATGTTGCAAGGAGAAGCGCAGACTACGAGAGGTAAACTACAAGTTGCTACTTCTAGTACGATCAGGTGAGCCGTGACGATCGTGGGTGAGAGCCGTGGATTTACTAGCAGTTCCTATCTGTTAGATTTTTCATTATGCTACTTTACAATTCCTAAGTTCCTAAGTCCTAAACTATGTTGTTTTAAGCTCATTTAGGATGATTTTAAGAGTGTTTAGCATATTCTAACCTATTTTCTCCCTGCATGCAAGATCAAAGAATTCCTATGAGATCAAGCCTAGGACTCTTCAAATTCTCCTCCAATTCTCTTAGGCTTTTAGGGAAGAGTGTGGAATCAGGTTTCAAGGTATATAGGTTCCATGAATGAGAGTTTTTCACTCTCATACTACCTCAATTCCCATAAATTTGGAAAGTTCTATCAAGTTCATGATCTTATGGGTCTTATTCCCACCTTATGAAATTCTCTTGATTTATTTGTGGGTCAATTCCCTTCATGTTTTAAATCATATTTTAAGATCTATGGACAGATTTTATACTTATTTTGATTATTAATTCTTTGTTTTAAATTCTTAATAAATTTAGGGCCTAATTATGCAAGTTTTGAAAATTTAAGTTTATAATTCTATTAAGATTGATCTACTAAGCCCTAAAGTTATAATTTATTATTTATTATATAATTACCTAAAAGTACTTTAATGAATTTATGAATTTCAAGTATGGTGATTTTCTCAAGCATGTTTGTCCTTTATGATTTATTAGATTGCGATTTTTTGCCAACTCACGGGCCCTATTTTGGGCGGCTAATCATGTATTTTCAAGTATGACTGGGGCATGTTCTGATTTATCTAGCCATGAAATTCATGTATGACTTACGATTACTATATGAGCCTTCTGCGTGCATGTTTTTAGGAGCTATGTCTAGCACCGAGTAGGCTCAAATAGTTCAGGTAAACTCCATGACCTCAGAATTAAGGCAAGCAATATAGGTTTATATTCATGGGCTCTAGGTGGTCCCTACTAGTCTTATCACACCATTTACATCCTGGCCTCGGGGCAAGCCTTGACGGCTCTCTTCCCACTTGAATAGATAGTTGGGGCATCATGTAAGCTCTATCATGATGGTATCAGTTAAGATGAGTCCTCCACTATTCCTTATTATTTCAGTTATGCATGTTCATCACTATGATATTATGTTTAAGTAAAGATTTGACTCCAGTTGCTCAGTTCATCGTGATTTACTTATGATTGTTTGTTTCATCTTTTGGGTCATTTGATTTGTGCTTATAAGATTCAGCTATGTATAATCATGGGATTTTAGATAGCAGGTGGCTGCAAGCCCTACTTCCTTAAAATATTATGATGAAATGGATTATGATATGTATGATTTCAGTTTTAATTACTCAGCTGTTTTACGTACCTTGCACTCTTAGAACATCTCCAAGTACCGATTTCATATTTGCGTCAGATTACTTCATGATACAAGCTCAAACGCTCAAATTCGCCTCCGCCGTTAGCGCCCCGAACTTGCCCAGCTCTCCAGTTGGTGAGTCTTCATCCTTTGAGGACCTTAAATTATCTTTGTTATTATCATCTTTCATATTCAAACTTGTAGTGAGCTAGTTGTGTGTTTGTTCCATCAACTCACGTAGGTAGAGGCTTTTCATACATAATATTGTATTCATTGAAATTCTAGTGTTTTTTATTTTCTTGTTCAAATTTTAATATTTAGCTTTCGCTATTTTAGAATTCAGGTTTCTTCCTGCCCTGATGATGTTGAGTTAGTTATCATGTTCATGCCAGGGTCGACTGAAGTCATTTATGGTTTAGGCTTCGTGTTTAGATCCGTGCCTATGATTGGGTAGTGAAATTGAATTCCCGAGACTTTCATTTAAGAAATAAAAGATTAAATGTTGTGTATTTGCTGCTTTTAGATTTTGAACGTTCAGAAGAGAAATGGCAAGCTCCGATGAAGTAGCTTGATATTCGAATTTTCCAGTAAAGGTAGGCGGTTTTATGTGGAGTTAGACTGCTTAGTCTCTCGTATGTGTTATGAATTGATGAGTATGGTTGGTTGGTCTTTAGACATTGATTGTGATAGAGATTATGTTAACTATGTAATGTGAATAAGCTATGAAATTCTTGAAGTCTATGAATATTACTCATGATTTCAAAGTGCAAACGTGATAGCCAATATGTACTTATGATATGTTTCGTGTGTTGACTTATTTGAGTGCATATATTAAAATATACTCGATGATTATTAGGTATTACACTATTAACCTAAGATGAGAGGACTCTCTCTGAGGGGAGTATCCAAATGACTGATTATGTGTATTGATTGAGTAATATACTATTATTCTCGAGACAAATGGCTCGCCTGAGGTAAGCATTCAAAGTAGCGATTATGATAAGGAGACCTCATGTCAGAGAGGAGCATTTGGAAAAGTAGATAAGTCGTAGCGAGTACCATACATGTACAATACATGGATTTCTAGAGTCCCCTATAGGTCATGATTGGAAGTGGGCAAACATAAAAACCCTCTAGCATATGTTGTGTTTGTTGTTGATCCATTCTACTTGAGTTTGCATCATAATAAGATATAATGTCAAATGGCATAAGTACGTGGAATGAAAGGTATGTATTGTTATTGAACAAAACAAGGTTAGCAAGAATATCTCACCGAAGGAAATAATCGAAAAGTAATAACCAGCTGAATAAGGCTAATTGGGATTGAACTTTTGAATAATGCATAGACACAAGGATATTATGATTAATGCGTAAAACAATTTATGTAATACAACTCATGCATCAAAATTGTCTATGTAAATATATGTACAAGTAATGTATATCATATTATGTTGGTTGGGGTTTCTCATAACTGACACTATCATGAATGAGCATATGATGCCCAATTATCTCGCTTCTGCTGGCAGAGTTGCTCCAGTTGGCGCCAGGGCAGAGGATGATCACAATCTTGGATCCATAACATTGAGTCCTTACCAAGAACTTATGTTTGAGGAGTCATCCGAATCAACGACATGATCCTATCCTACCTCGGGGATGCCCTGGAGGCTTACGAGTTGCTCCAAATGCTTTCATCAACCTCAGTGCTAAATAATCCTCCCAAAAATATTCTTCTCATATCCTTATGTGTTTCTTGAGGCAACATCAAAACATTCTTTAGCTATTAATATAATTAATGTTTAAAATCTCTTGGAGCCTTTCACCAAAACATCATTTAAAAACATGGGAGACTTATTCTCCAAATATCTCATTGAAATCATGTGAGCTCTATGATCAAAATCGCCTCATGAGTTTCAAAATAGGGAATTCAAATATGCATTTGAAAATCATACAAAATTCATACTTTTTCTTAAAATCCTTTATGCATACTCTATTAAAATACACTAATCCTTATGAAAATAATGCATCCAAAATAATGCCTTAAAATCGTGAATTTTATGCAATTGGGTTCATGGGATAAGAGGCATGAACCAACTCAACAATCCACAATCACCAATCAACAACCAATAGAATAGGGATTTCATCAATAACCAAAGGACATCAATAGTCAACTCAGTATGAAGAATTCAACAATGGTTGTTCAACATAATAGAAGAGAAGAAGATCAAATAATGAATTTGACAAAACCCTAGCCTAATCAAAATAACTTTATCAATAGATATATAGGTCATGAGGGAAGATTAGGATTCTCACTTAGGTTATAAAGCATCAATGACGCTTCAATGTCATTAGACACATGGATAGAGATTTGGAAGTTCCATAGATAAGAAATTTCAAGACAAACACAAATGGGCCGCAATTAGCTATTAAAAAGGCCTTGTGATGGAAAAATATGTCAAGCCCAATGAAGATATTTTCTCCAAGTTATATATTTATTTGGAGGCTCAAATTAAAGTTTAAGAGGAGATGGAATGGGGCTCAAATCAGCTTCCAATGGGAGAAAATATCGTATTTTTAAAAATTACTTTCTAGAATTTTATGTAAGAGTTATTTTATCTCTATGTTGACCTTTGACTTTGTGTGTGGCAGCTCTCTATGCAATTTAGTGTTTTATTTTAATCTACATTGGTCTAAGTTTTGCAGCCTTCTATGTACCTAGGAAATATATTTTCCTTTAATAGAGTCTTTGACCAGCCCTTTCTAGTATTCTATATAAAGGAGATGTTTTCTCTTCATTGTAACAAAGTGTGATTTAATATATTAGTAGCAACCTTGTAGCTTGTGAGACCATTTTAGTTCTCTACATTATGCCTTTTTTTCTTCTACTTTGAACCATTGCTTGAATTTCTTCAATGGTTTGATTCTTTGTTTGAGTTCTTCCCCTTCTTCTTCTTCTACTTCTTCTTAAGTTCTTGTTTCGCTCTTTCAAGAATCAATCAGTTTCCTTTCTAATCTTCTAATTTTAGAGTCTTCCGCTATTTGTGTCGTTACTAAGTAGTATAAGAGCATGGATGGTTGGGTATTCTTATATCATACCCGATCTATCGATTTGAATCTTAAATAATCTATTAAAAAAAGAAGAAGAAAATTTACCGTAGTAATGAACAGAATAAAACAAATGGCTTCCTCAAATGAATAGTGATGTGAATAGTAACCTCAGTATTCTTCACTTGTTCATGCGAATTGTTTTATGCTATCATCTTGTGATTTGGTGAATTTGAATTATTGAAAGTCTGATCAATCTCTTTGAAAAATCTCATTTAATTTGAAGCTTCTTTGAATTTTGGTCAAGAAGAACTCAAAAGTCACTTGAAGGATTGTACAAAGCCATTGTAGTCTTTGGATTCAAAAGCTTATTGGTTTATATTCTTGGTCATCTTGAAAGTGATTTAGTTTCCTATTGTTCTCTTGCTAGATACTTTAAGTACTTGTTCATGCTTAAAGTAATGTAGTGATTTGTGCATATTTCTTTATTTTGTGTAAAAAAAAATCGTGCTTCTCTTTATTTTCATTGTGTACTTTTTGTTTCCAAATTCGTTATAGTTTTACTGTCATTTTTCTTTGTTTGACATAAAATCCATTCTTGATCCAAACATTGAAACTTTCTTTGAAGTATCGAGTAATTGTCTAGGGAAGAACTTGAGGAGCATTCTTTTGGAGTGCTAAAGGCAAGAGTGGTGAGATTATTTGAGGTAAAGCCTATTTGTGTGATATACGAGTGTTGATAGCCATTACTTTATACTCTTGAGGGAGTGCATGGAGACACTTACTACTAGCAATCTCTTGTTTTAAAGCATGTCTTATAAATATTTTGAAAGCAATTGAACCGAAGGAATAAATGATTATAGTGGGGATTATTGGGATTCAGCTACAAAGAATGATGGAAGGAAATATATACTATACTTCTTTGATGAGAGTGGTGGCTATGATGCCTCAAATACTTAGCCAATCCTATGATGAATCACATCACCCCATGGATTTGAGTAAAACCCCATACCCTTTGTGATGAATATTATAATGATGAATCTTATGATTATGATGAATTAGTTATGGTGATAAATGTGCTTATGTTGGAGTTGGGAGTGTGATTCCTATTAAATGTACTCCAATAAAATCTAATTTGGATTGGAATCCTAGAAGAGGCCATGAGCTTACTAGAGTTAACAAGGTTTTTCAAACTAGAATGGAAGTATTGTCTAATAAGGTTTCACAACTTAGCTCGCTGCTTACTAGGTGAGTTTATCTTGTGTTAAACATGCTTCATCCTAAACTTCAAAGGAGTGAAGGTGGACAAAATAGTGCTAGTGCGATTTAATCTTAGGATATACAAGGATGAGGTTTGGTATGATGTGGTTCCCTTATCACATGTCATTATTATTGGGAAGGCCATGGTATCTCTACAAAAAAGCATCATAGGATCCAGAAAAGAATAGGTATTCCTTAGTGAAATATGATGGAAAAAATACTTCCCTTATTTCCTTTAGCACCTATGGAGATTTAAGAAGATCAATTAAGGGTGAAGATCAATGTGGAGATGTTTGAAAAGGAAAGAAAATGCAAGAGGGAAAAACAACAGTTTGAGAAGCTTAAAATTAGGAGTTGACCTCAAAAAGTCCCCAAAGGAATAAAAAGTTGATTCTTGGAAAGTACATTGGAGGTAGTGCATTGACAAACTTCTCTGCACCAAATAAAAGTAAAGGATGGGATACAAAAGAAAGAGAGAAGTAAGGGTGAGCAACTTAACAATTCAAGAGAGGAAAAAGGAGAAGAAGTGATGAGTGAAGAGAGTGAGTTGTCAAAATGTAAGAATGAGTGACAAAATTAAGTGGATGTGAGTTTAGGATGTTAAACAGAGAGTGAACCAGTGCATTTGAGTGATGAAAACAAAGAAGAGATTAAAAGAATAGAGTGCATAAGTGTGGGATATTCTTGTTCAAGCTCTAACCAATCAACTCATTCTTTTTCTAGTGTTTCTTTTCAAATGTTCGGGGCCAATGAAGAAGAAATCAATGAAGAGTTGGAACAACAATTGCATGAAGTAAGAATATTTAGTTTAGAAGAGGATTTGGATGGTGTAAAAGCCAATGATTTATAGAAGCAATTGTAAGTTGATGACAAGTTTGGACTTGGTTATCTTATGTGGTATGACCTTATTGATGATCTATTTGTTTCAAATGAAACAAAACTTGTACCACAAATTCATGAGGCCAACTCTTTAAGTGATGATATAACTCAAATTGAGAATGATCCTTCCCTTTTAAATTATTCTTCCTATAAAGCAATCTGTCACAATGTGATGAAAGATGTAAAAGATAATAATTGATTGAAAAATCTAAGATAATTTGAGAGAATGAACCTTGTTCATATGTAATACCCCCGAAAACCTAAGATCATACCCGGAGTTGAAATAGAGAAAATAGAGTTTTCTCGCACTGTGTCACAGATTGTTACCAGTGACTAATAGTGCATCACGCCTGCGTGACTCAGGAGGGGTTTGACATTGTTGGAATTTTCAGTTTTGGGTGACTACAGGTGTGACCTACACGAGTCGTGGTCAATACTCACAATTCATTAGGTCAACTCGTGGTCAAGAGTTTGCTTAAAGGTCAAGGAAAATTACAAAGTGTTCTCATGAGTCGTCACTATGAATCGCCGCAGCATACTCATGAGTTGTGGTGTCCTCATGGTGACCGTAAAGACAAGTTCCTAGTGCCGACTATGAGAAGATGACGACGAGTGATGGTCCAAGGGACAAGTCGTCTAGTCCCTCGGGACCGGCAAAGTGCAATTTCCTTGCAAATTTATTAAGGGCTTTTCCACAATTTTTAAGTTCCTAAGGCCTAAACTACGTCATTTTAAGAATGAAAAAGAGTGTATTAAGGGTATTATTCACCCTAGAGCACCCATTACTTCCCTAATAGTCTAATTTGAGAAATGAATTTCCTCAAACTCCTTTAAGGATTTACCTAGGCTCTTCCTCAAACTCTCCAAGAATCAAGTGGGGTTCATCCTTTCGCTGGGGATTTGTTTATTCAGCATGTGGGTCGATTCAATGGGGTTTCCTCTAAATCCTATTGATCTTGGGCAGAATTGCATGCCCAAGTGATACTTGATTACATAATTTTGACTTCATTTATATACTTCTATGTGCATTCTCATGTGATTTGTATGTAAATGTGGATTTGTACTAAATCAACATGATTAGTTATTGTTTTTGACGTTTTAAATGAATTTTGGAAACTAATCTACAAGTTGGTGAAGTGGAGGAATGGACTTCGGAAGCAAAACGCGAAGTCGGCAAGAAAATACTAGTAACTTGATGCTCCGCGATAGAGGTCGTGGCTACGCTACCATCGCAGAGGCATTCTTCCTAGAGTGAAATTTGAGTGGAATTCCAGTGAAGGTGTGCATGATTTCTCCATGTCATGTGTTTCTTGCCTGGGCGTTCACTCTGACACGATGGGAAGACTTTGCTGCACACCCGGAATTCCAGTGAAGGTGCGCGACACGTCCGTGGCACGGATGAGGCTCCACGACAGCCTCCGTTCCACGCCGAGGCTAAGATCTAAGGCATCCAAGTTCCAGTGAAGCCCACGATAGGGCCGTGCATGGAGCCGATGCCCGCGATACCCTCTGTGCCACGTTGCTAGTTTATTCCGGGAAATTTCTACCTTGTATAAATAGAACTACTTAGGTTTTATTTTAAGTTATTTGACATTTTATGCTAGAATGTGGGTATCAAGAAGTTGAGCTGAAGAACTTCTAGTTAATTCTCTTCCTTTTTCTATTAAATTTCAATTGCTTGTATGTATTCTACTTGTTTGAAGATGTTTAATTATCAAATGAGGACTAATTCACTTTTGGCTGAGGTTGAGGGTGATTGAAGTAGTATGTAATTGATGTTATTTCAGTTTTTATCTTCTCTACAATGGTTGTGCTACTAATTCTTGTTTTCACTATACTAATTTAGCCATTGTTAATGTACATCCTAGGAATTCCGCCGGCTGATGAAAGGAAGATTAATTGGATAGATGTGAAATGGTAGAATATGTTCGTGTCTTGGTTGAGAAATTGCGAGAAGATTGACGCTCAAAATAGAAATATATCTCGTGATGTCATATTTGGTTATCTATGGAATTTGTTGTGTATTAGAATATGAGGTTTTGCATCATTGCAAATGTAATATAAGTCTCTAAGTGATTCTTTAATTGAGAGGAGTTCGAAAGACCTAGTCCATTGCTAATACCCTGACTAACAACTGAAGAGAAGTGTTGACTGAAATTTAACCAATAAATTACATATCTGCATGTTTTGCCTAACTCCTTAAATTTCCTTGTTCGTGCTATTGTTCGATTATAATTTATAATTTTTACTTAAGGTTACAAATTCATATTCTTGAAAAATCACCATTTGCTTTGGTTGTCTACTTGTATAATGATATGTGTATACTAAACACTTGGAAAAAATTACTGCCATGTTACAGTCCCTGTGGGTTGGATACCTAGCTTTAAATAAAGCCACTTTATTACTTGTACGACTCACGTGCACCCTGCGCGCATTGGGAGGAATAAGTTTTTGCGCCGCTGTCAGGATCGCGCAATTGGTGACTTAATTTTCTTAGTGTTAGTTTACAAGTCAATACAAGTGTTGGATAACTTTATCTTAGCGATTTCTCTGTCAGGTACTAAGTTGTTTCTTAACGCTTGCAAGAGATAAGGTTGGTGGATCCGTTGTAAGAGCCGGAGAGACAATTCTTGCTATACGTAAGAGGGAAGCTCTAGAAAAGAAGTTGCAGTTATTAAGGAGGGCAACTCTGGAGCAACAACAATAACCACTCCGATTGTAAGGGCACTTTTAGTGCTCCGAAGAGATGGAAGCAAGACTGGTCCGCGAGGTGGCAACCTATGCGAATAATGTAACATCCAAAGATTCGTGTGCTGGAACCAGGAGGAGATTTTAACTTTAGAAGAATATGGTGCGTTTATTGCACACCAACAGTAATTTAAGGTGTCTCCTCACGAAGATCCGCAGCAGTGATCTCCAAAACTTTTTTGGAGATAAGTGACACCTATATACCCGCCGGAGTATCATCTAACTATGTGAGGCTTACATTTTTCCCTGCTTCACCGTTGGAGAGGCTAAGAGGTGGCTAAAGGCCGTAACGGCCAAATTCTATTACTACTTGGGATGACCTAGCGAGGATGTTTTGATACGATTCTTTCCATCATGCAAGACTCGGCTGTGCTTAGAAGTCAGATTATAATCTTCAAACAGAGAGATGGCGGTGAATTTGTATCAGGATTGGGATAGGTTCAAGTCAATGCTAAGAGATTGTCCTCACCATCACAAGTCTAATGATGTGTTGGTTGCATACATTCATTGAGGGCTTGGAACCGCATACGAAGATTTTTTTAGATTCAGCAGCCGGGAAGCGTGCATTGGAAAAGACTCACGAAGAGCTTTACACCTTGTTGAACCGTATTTCACAAGGTAATCCGTGTAATGGAATGCGATACAATCAGGGGAGCAAAGAAAGCTGGTGAGTCTTTGAGGTGGATGGATTCACGCCTATCGCTTTGGCTGGATAGCTGCTTTGGCAGAATCAAATTAACACTATTTCAGAAACATGAGTTTGAGCATGCATGCTTCCCGCTAATGCAGGTTTCAATAGGTGTGGTGGAAGTCCAGAGGGCGTAGTGAACATCAAACTGAAAGTGTTGTGGTGCCAATCCAGATTCGGTAAAATTTGTTGGAAACGCCCAGGAGCAGTACCAGCAAGATGGCAACAATTACAACCCAAATTGGAGGAATCCTCAATCCAAATTTTTCATGGGCGGCCAGCCAATGATGAGTTCAAATCAGGCATGCAATGTAAATAAAGGGGGTCATCACAACTTTCAGCCACATTTCAGAGGAAATAATGCACCTCCTCAATCCAGCAATATCGAGGATATTAAACCATAATAGCTGCAATTCAAGCGCAGTATGCAGCCGATCGTAAATTGACAACCGATATGAAAATCACAGTTGGCTACAAAGGCATTGGAGTATCACTTGGGAAAGAAGCTGGAGCAAAAATACTAGACCGTGTGGAGGATTACCAAGTGATACAGACCCAAATCCTAAGCAGGTTAATGCAGTTACTACCCGGCGTGGAAAGCAACGGGAGGTGGAACCCAAAGGCCACCGTAACCGGAGCAAATGTAAAAGAATGAAGGAAACGATGATGTGAGGGGATGAAAAGGTAAAGAGAATGGAAAGATCATCAGTTCTTACTTCAAAGATTGAAAGACAAGGAGGGAAGATGTGCCTACAGTTCATGGAAGTTTGAAGGTGCACATATTAATCTTCCTTTTTAGTAGATAAAGCAAGGTGGAGCGTAATATTCTAAGTACATCAAAGATATTGTAGCAAACAAGAGCAGACTGACATATATGCTACCATTGCTTACCGAGGAGTGCACCTCCCATACAGAATTTACTTCGACAAAGCTAAAGGATCGTGGGAGCCTACGATTCATTACAATGCGCCCATTCAAGCTTGTTTTTTTGTGTGATTTGGGAACAGATAAATTTGATGCCAACATCAGTATTCAGCAGTTAGCTGGGCAGTCCTAGACTCCACTCTGTGATCTTGCAGCTAGCTGATCAGCACTGCTGCACTCGGCTGGAATTGTGGGAGGATGCTAGGCAAGTAGGTTTCATTTTCCCTGGATTTTATAATTCTGATTTTGACAACGCGGAGGTCCTATTTATTTTGGGATTGTCCTTTTGGCAAACGGCGAGCTTTAATTGATGTAGCTGCTGCAGCCTAACCATGAGAGCTATGATAAGGTAGAGGTCTTTGATGTCTACAAGGGCCATGGTTACCAAACATCTATGAAGAGTTATCAGCAATTAGTGTTTTGAATCAGGAGTCGACCCTTCAGTTTATTGACTCACAGGATCCCTTAGAGAGAGCATTGGTGGGATATGATCATTTTGGGGACAAAGTACATATGAGATGGTGTAGACTTTGGAATGAGCCAAATGATTTCTTCAGAAGCAAGATTTTGAACCGTTGAAGAGGTCTTTGAAACCATCCCCTAAAGCCACCAAGAGGAGGTAATCCCAAACTTGAGTTAGATACTGCTCCACATCCGCAGTATGTATTTTTGCGAAGATGACACCTACTGGGGCCATCATTTCAAGCAGTAACCGGCGATGCACAATCAAAGATGCATTGCGGTCCTTAAGAGGCGAAAGAGAGATCAAATGGATGGCAGATGCCTGGAAATAAGGGGATTAGTCCATCTTTCTGCATGCACAGATATTTATGGAAGAGGGATCTGGGGCCAATGCAACATTAGTGGAGATTGAATCCCAGGAAGAAGGATGTCAGAAGGAAGTGACAAGTGGTTGGATGTAGGAGTGGTATATCCCATCTGTATATGCTGAATGGGTTAGCCCACCAACATGCCTTGCAAGAAAGGGGGAATGACAAAGGGGTCACAAATGAAAAGAATGAGCTAATTCTACACGCACATTCACGGGCTGGCGAATTTGCATTGATTATAGGAAGCTCAATGAGGCCACTCGGAAAGATCATTATCCTATTCCATTCATTGATCGATGTTGGACAGTCAGTAGGGCAGAATATTATTGCTTTTTGGATGGTTACTCTGCTATAATCAAATAGCAATAGCACTAGAAGATCAGGAGAAGACTATTTTCACATGTCCTTATGGGACATATGCTTTAAGGCGGATGCCCTTTCGTCTATGCAATGCACTCGCCACATTCCAATGATGCATGATGGTGATATTCTACGATATGGTGGAAGACTATGTCGAGGTATTTATGGATGACTTTTCAGTTTTTGGTAACTCATTTTCTATGTGTTTGAAGAATCTTGATTAAAAGAAGGATGTGAAGATCAACTGGTGCTCAATTGGTAAAAGGCTACTTTTTAGTCAAGGAGGGTATTGTTCTTGGCAATAAGGTGTCATGTAGAGGGTTGGAAGTCGATCGTGCAAAGATAGAGGTGATTGAAAAGCTACCACTGCCAGTATCAGTTAAGGGTGTCCGCAGCTTAGACATGTATGGGTTTTATAGATGGTTTATTCAAGACTTCTCTAAAATTTCTAGACCGTTATGCCGATTGTTAGAAAAAGAGGTGAAGTTTGAATTTGACAAGGAATGTGTAGAAGCATTTGAGGAGCTAAAAAAGAAGCTGGTAGAAGCTCCTATTCTCATTGCTCCTGATTGGGAATATTCTTTTGAGTTAACGTGTGATGCAAGTGATGTGGCCGTAGGGAGCGGTGGTATTGGGGCAAATAAGGAATAAGATTTTTCATTCCATCTACTATGCAAGAAAAACACTTGATGCTACACAAGTTAATTATACAGTCACTGAGAAGGAGATGCTGGCCTTGTGTTTGCATTTGATAAGTTTAGATCCACCTGGTGGGGTTGGAAAGTGGTGTACCGTCACGCCCCGCCTTGGAGGGTATGACTAGCACTGTGCCCGCCTAGAACTCCGGGAATCGCTAGACTACTCGAGCCTAAGCACTTCCGGTGCCTGGTTGAATTTAACTCTGATTCACTGAATCAACAGGCTATATAGCGGCTGTAAATATAGCCCCGGCCAGCCAGGCCTATAGCCACCTGTACAACAACAATAAATAACTGTAATCACATCAATATAAGAAGCCTATGCGCCGACAAGGCCACCATGCCGACTAGTTATTTCAAGTAATAAAACAAATGCTAAATGTACCATGTGACCGACAAGGTCACCACTACTAACTGGATAGGGCACTACACGGCCAACATAAACACTTCAGCTAAACATACGCACGGCCCACACGCATCGCACAACCAACTGTTTTCAGTGGGAGATATATACACACCGCAAGCCTCTAAGAATATCGATAAGATGGTCGACAGGCCCCACCTACCCGTACTCACACAACAAAAGAAAATGATATAAACCTTCAAGAATATCAAGCTCCGGGATGACAGGAGCTGATGACTGTACGGGTGTTGGTAATTACACGCAAGTGCACGTGATCGAACATAAAAGTGGCTTAAGTAAAGCTACATCGATCCTGGCTGTGTGGATCGAACTAAGGTACTAATTAACTTGGTGTTAATGAACCATTTCTTTAAGAATGCAGACAACCAAAGAAATAATATTTTGAGAGTTGAGTTTCCTAATTTTATAAGATTCTAAGAAAATTATAAAGTGAGTCTCGAATTCATAGTAATGAGCAAGCCGAGATTAAAACGGACATGTGGAATTAATTTATCGATACAATTCAGTTAATCTTTCCTTCAGTTGCTAGTCAAGAATTATTGCCTATGGATTGGAACTTTCGTCTCCTATCCAACTTAAGAATCACGAACCTTCAATCTACATTTCTGTGATAAAAGAATTTCATGTTCTAGCCATACTTTACCGATTCCTTAATTGACTAATAAGACTTTCAGATATATTTCATTCTGGAATGTAACTCCACCTCAATTTTCCCAAACTAAGTAAGAGTCATATCCTACCAATTCAAACCTTTCCAATTTCTTTCCTTTTCAAAATTAAAATTGTATTTTTTAGATATACATTAACATTGTCCAAACATTAATGCAAAAGAAGAATAAGAATTGATAGAAAAACCATTGAAGAAAAGATAAAAACTAAAATGGTCAACAATTACATTCCACTATAATTGTTCTTAACCCTTGCAAGAAGTGAATTTAGCCACTCATTTGTGGATTAAATATCATCAAATGAGTATAAATCATACAAATAATTGAGATAAAAGAGAAAGACATAGAAAAGAACTCCTAGAATTTTCGGGCCCCTCAACTCCGCCTTTAACCTATGTTCTTGCTCAACTAAGTCATAATTATTAAAAATATAACCTAAGTGTGCTATTTATACTATTGAGAATTTTTCCCGGAATAACAAGCAACGTGGCACGAAGTGTATCAAAGTGAGCACTCCCCTCTCCGTGCCATGGGGGTACGCTGACTCTCCGGAATTAGGCTCCTCAGAATTTTCACCTCGCAGCTACGGCTTGTATTGCGGAACCTGGCCAACGTGCCACGGTGCTATCGCGCACCTACACTGGAAATTGATGACCCAGGTAATTGTACCCAACGTGCTACACGGCTTGCATCGCATGGTATTGCCTCCGTCACTAGGTAACGTGAGCCATCACCGAAATTACTAAAATTAAATCACCCGGAGGCAGAATTCTCCCACGATGGCAGCGTGACATTGCCTGACCACGGAGCCTCGGCTTTGCTGCTCTTCCTTGACCTTGTCCACTCCTTGTATCCAATTCCATTCCCGATTTTTACCAACATGTATCTTAGCTTCCCAAAATTCCATTTTACCTTCAAAACAACACTAATCATGTTGGTTAGTATAAATTCACATTTTAACTAAAATCACATGAGAATGCTCACATAACGATAGATAAACACGTTGAAATGAAGCATTTGAGTATCACGGCATGCAATCCCCGCCAAGATCACTTACCCCACACTTAAAACCTTGTCTGCCCCGAACAATACTCTCACATCTCATGAAGTTGACACCTACACATAGCTACTGGCTCGACAATTCAAGTTACGCCTATACCGATTATTTATAGCAAATCATCAAGAAACATGCATGGTCTCATCAATACAATCAAATACACTACATTAAGACTTCCTCACTCAAGAATCGACTCTCGATCTTGAAACCAGCAAATTAATCGATCAAGACATCCGACATGAAATTTAATCTCATCAAGCATGTGCCCTCACAACACAAGAGAATTTCCCCATTTGCAATCATGTGATTTCCAAAGCACTACATGTAGGGGCATATGAATAGATTTCACTTCTCCCAAAGAATCTACATTCATCATGTCATGAACCTTAGGCTTGCCTCTAGTGTATTACTCACTAATATAAGGACGCGGATGTAAGATCACATAGGACTTAACGGGTTGTAATGCAAGCTAAGGAACTAGTAACACTGGCTAACCAATAATAGCAACTAGCTTCCTAAGCGCTTTCAATAAATCCCACCATCATTATGGGCATTGTTTCTTCCTTCATCCTCTCATTCTTGAAATTTTTCTTTATTTTTGTTCCCATTTTTAAGACACTTGACTTAATAACAAAGATTAGTTATACATCTTTATTTTATTTAATTTCAACAAGTGCACTCTTGACCTTTTCTTTACTTTCACCACTTGCGCTTTTCCTTTCTTCCACAATTCTCACTCCTTTACACCTGGGAAAATTGTTTTTCTTGAGCGCATAAGAGAGTTTTGGATCAACTTCACTAAGCTAATGAAAAGAAGGATTAAGCTCGGTTTGCACCTCTTCAAAGAAAGAAAAAATAGGCTAAAGGCTCAATGGGGCTAACTAGGATGTACATTCAAGTGCAGGTGTGATAATGGAAAAATTTTCGGTTTAATCAAAGAAATGTCACATCCTTTCCTACAATACAATATCCTTCATTTCGCTTTCGCATAATAATACCAAGAAAGCTCCTAGACACTTCAAAATAGCATGGAATAATCGAAACCTCACTCCTCACACTCATTGCAATATGCACAACTCAAGACATATTCACACTCTACAATCAGCTAATTACAAGAATTCAAAATTAAGCCTCGAATGACACCGAATCGAACTTTATTACCTAGGTATCTCAACATGTTTACACATTTAGATGCTTTCATACGAATCACCCTCTTTGCAACTTAACTATCATGTACAACACGTAACAAGAATTCCAAATCATGAAGTAGCGACACATTTGGGAAACAAACAAAAGAAAGAAAATAAAAGAAAGAAAAAACTACTCCTATCGACTACATTTTACTTAAGACGGTCGTCATCCATCCATCATAGGAACGATCACTATCTACGACTTCGGTTCAATGGGACTATTCTGCAAAAGCACCGAAACAAACACCGAGAAACTCCAATCATAAAAAATTCAACAAACAACAATTTTTTTAAAAATATCGATAATTTCCAATAGAAAACAAAAATATTTGCACAACTAACCAACAAATAAACAACAACCCAACACAAAGACACAACAACTTAACATTCACACAACACCAACTTAATTACAGTACATACCACACAAAGTCACAAGGCCACATTTTTGCACCGGCACAACAACACACAACATAAACATGAACAAAACAAAGCAATTGGCACTAACTTCTCCCACCCACACTTAAACCGAACATTGTCCTCGCAAGCTCACACAATTTCAACATATCACAAAGGTAGGTGGTGAAACTCCCTAATCAATCGAAGTATCTAACTTCTTCATCAGGTACCATTGCCTCGTCTCCCATATCCGAATCGTCCCCCCCGTCTTCATCGCTTCTTCCGACTCAACATCTGAGTCTCACGGCGTGTCTCTCATGTGTGGGGACATCATCATCTACCGCTCCACAAATGCTGGCCTCATTTCCGTATAGAGCTCCAACATTTTCATGAAGAGGTAATCCAAGTCGAGCTTCCACAGCTCATCTCCCATCGCCTCCCGCCTCTATGCACACAACCGCAACATCTGCATCCTGTGCCATGCGGGCCAAGCACGATCATCCCGGCATGTCGCTCGGGCTAGTGTGAGAACTGCCCGTGAGTTGTCTCAAGTGCCTTGGTTTTGTGACATCTAAGGTATGTTACTAATTTGTGGGATGTAATCCAGTATCTTTCCCCATATCGGCCCTCAAGAACGTGGTAAGCAAACCACCGAACCCGCACTGCTGCCCTTGATGTAGTTGGGCTCTCTCTGCGGCGTAGATGATCACCGCCTAACATTTATCTCAAGCCCCTTCATCGTGTGGCATACAATTAAGCACACTCGATCCCGGTGACATCTGTCATGTGCACCTCCGGGATCAGGCAGAAATACACAATTTTCAGGCCAGATCCTGGCTTCCCTATTCATCCGAGACTAGGGGCAATGTTTGATGGTAGCCCTCTCCTTGTAGCTCGCTCTCCACTGCAAGGTCGAACGGGCTCCATAGAGTGCGTTCCATGTCCGCATATGCGGAGTGGATGTTCACCGCTGGAGTACACTGCCGCCTCGTGTCCTGCGCCCCCAATATAGCATTCAAGTGATGGGGCTCAAAAGTGACAACCTACCCCCTGATCTTGATAGTGTGATCGCAGGGTCGGGCTCAGCGTGGGCCAGAACTCCCTGGACCGCATGGAGATTACACTCCCCGGGCTCTTCGAAGATGAAGTTCAAATGCAGTGTCAATCCGGTGTGTACGATTTCCGTGGGAATTCCTACACAGCGGCCTTTGCTATTTGTTCCTCGGAAGTGTTTCTGATTCTTGTGTTTGCATACCATTTCTTCCTTAATCAGTCACCCATCGGGTCTGCATTGCCATGTTGGCCCCGGAACTGGGTGCCGCCGGAACCGATGTTCCCAATCTAACTCTTTCGCAGCCCGGGCGTGGAATGCCATTTCCTTTATCTTGTCTGCCTCGACATTGTTCCTGCATATTTAACATACAATCCCATGTTTCTCTAATCATAACGAGCTCAACTAAGGTTGGGTTTAATTGATCACTCCTATTACTAAGTCTTTAGCCGCAATTAAAACAATTCGGCAAGACATTCATGATTTCCCAATTTTTACATTCAACATGCTTAGTGCCTTCATATAATCTTTGCGGAATAATTACTATTTACTACTCAAACTTCGTACAACGAATAAAATTATCGTCATCGATTCCATTACATCATCATAGCACTTAGCCAAATTTTTGTTCTCAACAACCTACGCAATTCACCAATTTCATTTTCCCAAAAATCCCTTGTCTACTTAGCATATTCAACTTTAATCACAACATAATTCACTTCACCCAACATGCACAACCCAATTTATTTCACATTTCAAACAAATTTAGTCTTCTTCCTATTACATTTCCAACCCTAGCTATCAATTTCGCAAAATTCAATAAAACATGCATTCATCGAGTTCATATACTCACAACAATATTATGAACATCAATCAATCATAACTTAATAGAATTCAAGCTTAATTCTCACTTAGGGCAAGGTTTACTCACCACACATGTTCAAGAATTGAAAATTCAATCAAAATAAGGTAAAAGTTCAAGAACATACCTTTAATCCGGTCCGTGTCACGTTGGGGGAGGAGGGGATTTGGGGTTTGTGGGCCGTGGAGGGAAGGGAAAATAAGGAAAGAAATGAGGGAAATCTGCTTTGAAGGGATATTTCAAAGGGTTACCCGGTGACCCGGCGTGACTCCGGACAAATAACACTCAACGTGTCAAGGAGGTTAACGCTGCAGTACCTCCTCCGGTGACATGAGCCATCGCACCGCTGTTTTGAAATTTTAAAAAAAACTGGAATAGGCTGCAAACGTGTCACAGAGGGTAACGTGGAGTACCTCCTCCATGACACGGAGCACTGCGTAGGCTCACCGTCATGCCAATTTTTATATTTTCTCACTCGATTTTTTTCCTTTGCGCTTTCTTTTGCATTTTTGTCCTCCGGTTAGACCTGAAACTACTCACCACAATAAATTGGTTAGGAATTCATAGGTTCCAATGCAAAATATATTTTTTTACCACAAATTCAATTAAAAAATATTTTTATTTGTTTTTATAAATTATAAATTACAACTTTTTCTAGTTTTTCTCTACTATTTCTACTCATATTTAAATACCTCACGGGCTGGGTTTCCCCGCGCAGCGCCTAGTTTACCGTCGCGCGACGCTGTTCACGCTCAATCATCTCTAGAGTGATGGACGCCTTTTCTCGAATAACGCCCCCTCACCTCAATAATGCTTACACCGCTGCCCATTAACTAAGAACGTGGAACTCGATCTCTTGCCAATTCCACGTTGCCAAGGGGTCATTCTTACTACCTCAAACGGCCCCGACTCATTTGGACTGCAATTTTCTCGAAATGCTCTCAATCTTGAATTGGAAGAGTGTTATTTTCGCTCAGCTCGAAGATACGATGCACTATATGCTTATCGTGCCACCTCTTTGTTTTCTTGTAGCACTTGTCACTTTCATAAGCATGCCAATGAAACTCACTGCCCGCCGAGTTGCATCGCCTCTTCTCTTATCCGCTAGCTCTAGATCCATGTTCACTCTCACGTCCTGCAGTGCTTCCTGTTCTAGCCCACAGAAGATGACACGCCTTCCATAGACCAATCCGTATGGAGAAATCCTAATTGGTGTCTTGTACGTAGTTTCTATAGTTCTACAACGCATCGTCGAGTTTGCTTGACCAATCACTACGTTGTGCATTCACTCACTGGAGAATCCGTCTACTTCTCTGCTTGACACCTCCACTTGCCCACTAGTTTGGGGATGATATGTTGTTGCTACCTTGTGGCGCACCCTATACTTAGCTAGCAAATTCTTGAAACTTGCAATTACAAAATGAGCCTCCATCACCGGGACATAATGGCTCTGGTGTCCTAACTCCGGGGAAATGTGCTTTTTCACAAATTTTGTTACCACCTTGTTGTCATTCCCGGGGCAAGCTATTGCTTCAACCCACTTTGATACATAATCAACGGCCACCAAGATGTAACAATTACCAAAGGACGGTGGAAATGGGCCCTATGAAATTCCATAATTTATACATCAAAGATCTCCACTTCTAATATATTCTAGCCGGCATCTCTTGCCTTCTACTAATTCAGCTCATTCTTTGACATCTATCACACATTTTTATGTATGCCATAGAGTCTCTAAATAGTGTAGGCCAAAAGAAACCTAACTGTAGCACCTTGTGCGCTAGTCCGCTCGCTCCGTGGTGCCCTCCATACAATGTGAAGATTGACAAATCCTCAAAACTTCGTAACTGCCCCTCCTCGGAATGCATCTTCTCATCACCCGATTCGGTCCCCGCTAAACAAGTACGGCTCATCCTAAATAAAATACCGACAATCATGCCTCAAACTTTTTCCCTCGCCGAGCCGTAGCCTCCTGCAAGTGATAGACTCCACTCACTAGCAAATTCACAATGGATGCATACCAAGGGATCTCGCCTTCTCTTATTGCCAAGAGCCGCTCATCCCGGGAACTCTTCTTTGATGCCGCCACCTTCCTTCACATGCGACCGACTTCCAATCGCGATAGGTGATCTCCCACTTGATTCTCGCTCCTTTCCGTCCCGAATCTCTAGGTCAAACGCTTGTAACAACAAGATCCATCTGATCACTGGCTTTCCATCATTCTTGTTAAAATGTATACCTAAACACCGCATGATCGGTATACATCACTACTTGTGAACACACCAAATAGGACCCGAATTTATCAAACGCGAACACCAATGCTAGCATCTCCTTTTTTGTGATTGTATAATTTAATTCAAGTGAAGGCCTGAAAGTGTTTTTCATGCATAATGAATAGAATGAAAAATTTATTCCTCCGCCGCCCAACACAGCCCCACAGCCACATCGCTTGCATCACACCGCCCAAAACGGTTTTTCCCAATCCAGAGAAATAAGGATAGGTGCTTCTATCAATTTCTGTTTCAACTCCTCGAATGCTTGACACACTCCTCATCAAACTCGAACTTCACTCTTTTTAGCAAACTCCGTGATATTTCCGGGAAATTTGAGAGAAATTCTTAATGAACCGTTCGTAGAACCCCCGCATGCCCGAGAAATCACAATACCTCTTCATCGACATGTGGTGGTGAAGCCAATAATCTCTGATCTTTGCTCGATCGGACTTCCAACTCCTTGCAAGACACCTTATGGCAAAGGACGAGCACCCTCCTTTGACTAAGAAATGACATTTCTCCTGGCTTGAGTACAAGGTTGGATTCTGCACGAGCTAGCACTTGTCAAGATTCTGCAACAAGTAGCAAACGACTCAATAAAATAGAAAAATCATCCATAAATGTTTCCTAAGAAATCTTCCACCATGTCGTGAAAGATAGCTATCATGCATCTCCCGAAATGTTGTGGGTGCATTTATAAACTAAATGGTATCCGCTAAATGCATATGTCCTATAAGGACATGGAAAGTAGTCTTCCGGGTTCTCCATGCTAAGTGGCTATTTGGTTATAACAAGAATACCCATCATGAAACAATAGCCACATTCCTGACCAGCCAATCTGTCCAATAACTGATCAATGAACGGGATATGATAGTGATCTTTCCTTGTGGCGTCATTGAGCTTTCTGTAGTCCATACAAATCCGCCAAACTCTTGTGACTCGTAAGTGAGTAGGGATTAGCTCATTTTTCTCATTGGTGACTACGGTCATCCTCCTTTGGAACACATTGAACGGGGCTGACCCATTCGCTGTCCGAAATAGGATAGACCACACCTGCATCAAGCCACTTACTTACTATTTCCTTCCTAACTACACATCCTCATCATCTGGATTCAACCTCCGCTCGATGTTGCATAGCCTCGGCTTTTCTCCTTCCTCCATGAAAATTCTGTGTGTGCAAAAGCTACTTGATACCCTGAATATCTGATATTTGCCAGCCCATCGCTTTCTTCCTTCTTTTGAGAACAACCAATGCCTTACTCCGTGCCTCCGTCAATTCTCGCCATGGAGATGATGACCGGCAAAGTGTCATCTTCCCCAAAAAGACATATTTCAAATGTGGAGGCAATGTTTTCAACTCCAGTTTTGGTGCTTCCTCAATAGATGGTTTTGGGTACGGTTCCATGGACCTCATTAAAGGCCGAAAGTCATGCTTCCCCGAGATACCATTTTGGTTCATTCATCATTTGCATCATCTCATAAGTATCTCTATCTCTGAAATGATTGAGCTCATAACTCTCTTTTCCAATGATATCGAGAATCAACAATCTGAAGAATTTCGCTTGGTTTAGTACATTGATTGCCGAAAGCTCTCAGCATGGCCGGGCTTCATGGCCTTATATACATCAAATACCTCCAGCTTGTCATGCGCTCGCATGGTTAGCTACCCACAGCTACATCGATCCAAGCTTCCTGGTTGCCAAGAAAGGGACGTCCCAAAATAAATGGAAACTTCCGCATCCGGCCTAAAATCTAAGATATAAAATCTACCGAAGATAAGGGAGCCCACTTGCACCAAAGACGCCCTCCATAATGCCATCTGGTCTGGCACGAATGGTTCGCTAACTGCAAGATCACTATAGTTGGTCTAGGGATTGCCCAGCCCTAACTTCTTGAACACCCATGTCAGCATCAAGTTAATGCTCAACTCCAATCACGGTAATCCATACGAGCTCTCTGGACACTTGCCGATTGTGATTCACCCTGTAAAGCTCCTGAGTGGTCCTTGAGCTTTGTTGGCAACCTGCTCGTATCCGGGAAGTGCACTCAGTAAGCGCCACTCATAGCATACACCAATATGCTTTTGTTAGCTACGATAACCTTGATATACTTGCATATTCTACACTCCCTACAAAACATCAACCAAAGGTAAATTAATGTGTACGTTTAAGCACCTCCATGAACTTTTGAAACAAGCTTCCTTGTGTTTCTATAATCTTTGAGGGAAGTGGGGTGGTGGTCTTTCTACTCAGCCGCCTTCTCCTTCTCCACTACTCCTCACCGCCGAGGTGGTCTTTCCCCCCGGGGTTCCACCTCCTCGAGCTGTAATCCACTCCTTGTGGTCACCGCATTAACCTGCTGGGATTCGGCAAGTGTCACTCGGCAGTCCTCCTCTTGGCCTGGTGTTTTGAGCTCCACTAGTTGTCCAAACTGTACTCCAACGCCTTTGTAGCTAACTCCGGTTGTTTTTTATGTTCAAGTGCTAATTTCATAATCATCCCGCATTTGAGCTGGGTTAGCTAACATTGTTTTAAACATTTCCTCAATGCTGATGGGTGGTGGAGGAGGTGCATTGTTTCCTCTGTATTGAGACTGATAATCCCGTTACCCCTTGGATTTCTCGCGCACCTTGATTTGAACTATGCCCTTGATGGTTGTTACTTCCCAAGAGAAATTCAATGATTCCAATTCGAGTTGTAATTATTGCCATACTGGTGGTGATTATTTCATACATTCCTAACAAAGTTCACTGAATCTGAATTTGCACCACAACACTCAGCTGAGTGTTCATTACTACAAGATACTTCACACCAAACTCCATCACTACATTGACTAGGGCTTGAGGTTGATTCAAGCCATGCTGCTAAAGTGGGTGTTGAGTTGATCTTGCAATGCAAATTATCTGTGCAGCGATAGCTGTAAAAACCATCCACTTCCAAAGACTCCTGCCGCTTCCTTGTTCCTCCTCTAGAAGTGAGTCCAGGCATTCCACTGGATTTCCCAAATACGATTTAACAAAGAATACAACTCCTAATAAGTCTTTTCTAATGCTTGTCCCCACTCCACGAGTCCGGCAAAATTTTGTGTGGGGTCTCCAAACCTCCTATGAAAGTATGCACCAGCACATCATTGGACTGGTGATGGTGAGGAAACTTACGACATAGATTTGAATTCCTTCCCAAGCTTGATACAAATTCTCACTCTCTTTGTTTAAAACATAGAATCGACTTCAAGTCTGCTATTTTCCGATGAAAGAAAGAATCATATCAGAATTTTCTTTGCAAGATCATCCTATGGTGATAGAGTTAGGTGGTTCAACTTTCAAATCACCTCTTCTTCTTCCCAATAATGAAAACGGGAATAATGTAAGCCTTACATAATCGGATGATACTCCAATGATGTAGTGTCACTTATCTCCAAAAGTTTTGGAGATGTGTATCTTCGTGAGGGAGACCGTGAATTGCCCACAAAGGCAATTGCACCATGTTTGTTTAAGCTCAAACCTCTCCCTAGATCAGGTCTGGTGAATACTTGATGTAACATTGTTAGCATGTGGGATTGCCACTTCGGCGAATCGCCTAGTTTGCCATTTCCTGCACTAACACGCCTTACAACTGGCGGATTCTGTTGTTGCTCCAGGATTGTCTGTCTTAGCAACTGCAGCTTCTTCTCTAGAGCTTCTTCTTTTGACAATGGAATTGTCTTTCTGGCTCTAAGTATGAATCCACCAGCTCCTTATCTCTTGCTAGTGTTCAATGTAATTCACATCTCAAAGAGAAAGGCTAAGACTGTTGTCGCACTTATATTGAATTTGTAAACTAACACTAAGAAAACAATTTTACCAATTGCCAGTCCCCGGCAACGGCGCGCAAAGCTTGTTCGGGTGTTTGCACCACGCAAGTGCACGTGATCGAAAAGTAGTAAAGTGGCTTAAGTAAAGCTAAGCATCGATCCTGGCTGGGACCGAACTAAGGTACTAATTAACTTAAGTGTTAATGAACTATATCTTTAAGAATACAGACAACCAAAGAAATAATATTTTGAGAGTTGAGTTTCCTAATTTATAAGATTCTAAGACAAAATTATAAAGTGCGACTGAACTATAGTAATGAGAAGCCGAGGCTAAACGAACATGCAGTGGAATTAATTTATCGATACAATTCAGTTAATCTTCTTCGGTTACTAGTCAAGAATTATTGCCTATGGGTTGAAACTTCGTCTCCTATCCAACTTAAGAATCATGAACTTTCAATCTACATTTCTGTGATAAAAGAATTTCATGTTCTAGCCATACATTACCGATTCCTTAATTGACTAATAAGACTTTCTACAGATATTTCTATTCTTAATGTAAATCAATTCTCAATTTTCCCAAAACTAAGAAGAGAGATCATATCCTATCAATTCACAACTTTCCAATTTCTTTCCTTTTCAAAATCACAATTGATTTTTTTAGATATACATTAACATTGGCCAAACATTAATGCAAGAAGAACAAGAATTGATAGAATAAATCTCATTGAAGAAAAGATAAAATCAAATGATCAACAATTACAATCCTCTACAATTATTCTAACCTCCAGCAAGAAGTGAATTTAGCCACCATTTGTGGATTAAACATCAAATGAGTATAAATCATACAAACAATTGAGATAAAAGAGAAAGAGAGATAGAGAAGAACCGAATTTTCGTCCCCATCAGCTCGTAACCCACGCTCTTGCTCAACTAAGCTCTATGTTTAAAAATAAAACCTAAGTTGCTATTTATACTATTGAGAATTTTTCCCGGAATAGTCACAACGTGGCACGGAGTGTATCACTGAGCACTCCCTCTCGGCTACTGGGGTATCGCGACCTCTCTCGAATTAGGCTCTCGTAATTTTTACTCGGCGTGCTACGCCTTGTATCATGGATCTTGGCCAACAAAGCACAGGTGCTATCGCACACCTACACTGGAAATTGATGCCCAGGTAATTGTACTCAAGTTCCACGACTTGTAACGCGTGGCATTGCCTCCGTGTCATGGAGGTAACGCCAGCCTTCAATGGAAATTGCCAAAATTAAATCACCCGAGGAAGAATGTCTCCGCTATGGCAACGTGACACGGCTCAATCGCGGAGCCCTTATTTTTGCTGCTCTTCCTTGACATTTACAATTCTTGTTTCAAAGTCCATTCCTTCGATTTTTACCAACATGTATCTTACCTTCCCAAAATTCCATTTTACCCGCAAAACAACACTAATCATGTTACAAGCAAATTCACATTTTAACTAAAAATCATAATGAGAATGCACACATAATCTATAGATAAATAAGAAGAAATGAAGCATTTGAGTATCACTTGGGCATGCAATTCTACCCAAGATCAATGACTTTGTGCTGGCTAGGATCACGAGGGGTCGGGTTCGTCTATAGGTACCAAAGAAGGCAATGTTACGCCTTAAAGGAGCATCAAGTGATTTACACTGGTACGAGTATGTAAAGCAAACTGAACATAACTGAACATAACAACAATACTAGAAATTCTAAATAGCAGAAAAAGTATCTAAAACTGTCTCGCCGACGGAATCAAATAAGCTCATCCGTATCAAGGTAGGTAGAACTACACTGGCCATGGGCGATCTTACCGTCTATCGCCTAATAGTAGCATATATATATATATACATATATACATACAAGGACCTATACTAGCCCTCATAAATCGGAATGCCAACCAATACACAGTCTATATACCCCTAGCCCGGTCAAAACCATCCAAAAGTAAATCACCCACTCATCTACTAACTACGAGCACCTCTACCGCCCTGGTCTCAAACAGGGACTATGACCTCTGATATATATAACTGTGTCGGAGTCCGGAGGACTCAGATCAGACGCACTGCATCGTACTTGCACTCCGCACTGCACTGTGACTTTGTACTCGTACTGTGATCAGACCAGACCAGACTGTATCTGCAATGCTATGTTGATCAGCCTATGAGGAATGCTCCATCCCATTCTCGTCCTCTAGCGGACGGCATACTACCTCTTGGAGTGGTGTATCCTCACCCTCAGCGGGCGAGTTGACGCTTACTAACCTGTGGCGGCGACGCTTTAAAGGGTGCCTCATAGCACAAATAGGTCTCAACAAACACACCTACGATAGCAAGATGTTCAATCTGAAAATACTATCCATTTTTTGATATATGATTCTTAGTCGTTCTGCATTAAATCGATTCTCATACTAAGCTCATATTGTATCTCGAGATATTATCTCGACTGCCCGATATTGCTCTACTATCTTTTTTTCGAATATATCATAATATTATAAATATGCTTGCTAGAATCATACCTGGATTCAATATTCGACTTCAGGTTCTTTCTTCTAGACTTTACTCATTTTACTATACTCGGGATTGCTATCTTGTCAAGAACTAGCTTTACATACTCATTTACTCTCACTAACCGGTGTAGCTCAAGCCGCATTTCCGTCATTTCTCCCAACTGCATTCATATATTTATATCAATTGTGAATCCAAATATATTAATATTCTGAAAGAAAATATCACTTTTAATATATATATATAGCCCAAACTTTGGCTTATCGAAAACGGTCGAAAACTCGCTATTTTCTCAAAGTCCGTAAGGGAGAATTACTCACTTTAGGGCTAGGAGTATGTTGACACTAATTTGGAGCAATTCCACTTACCTTAGCTCTGTAGCACGACGATTCGTCGGCCAAATTTCACGAAACTAAACCTGCAGGGAATGCTCGCCGCTATCAATTCTACTACCCGAGGTTATACCGAGTTAGGACCGCGTATAACGGCCAGACCAAGGAAATTTCCTTAAACCTCTTCGCACTGCTTTCTCTTCGTGTTCGAAATTAAATAATGAAATGAAGTTAAAAACTGAAGTTGAGGCTTTTATACTTGGGACTGGATAGGGCCTCCATGACACGACGCCAACGCAGAGGCCCTCCTTCGTGGCACGTTGCTATCGGCGGGAGGGGCTCGCCCGGCTCCTCCCCGTGATGGTTCTACGAATCTCTTATCCGGTTCCTTCCCCGGGCCTTTTCCTAGCATGTATGGCATCAAAATACTCTAAACCAACATGCGAATAGGCCATCTACATGTCTAGAATTCTACGGGGTGTAAGATCTCCTTAAGAACATCCGCCGTCTCGAATGTAAACTTCTATTTATAGGAACCTCAACTTACTCTACTTATTCTTGGAAACTTTTGGAGAATTTCCCGTAATATGGACTATCTCAAAACCCGAAATGCAGAAAAGTCCAATACAGGTACTCCAGACAATACTATAACATACCTCACGTAAAAGACTAGAATCGATTATCTCATTTATACATGTAACATAAGAAATTTCATAAGATAACGACACTAACATACCTCTTGGCTGACTAGGCTTGGAATAAGTGAGGATATCTGACTTTCATGTCTTCCTTTGCTTCCCAAGTCATCTCCTCTCGGTTCTTATTACGCCTACGCATCTTGACAAGCAATATCTTTAGTTCTCAATCTAATAATCATTGCCTAATATGGCTACCGAACATCTTCATAGGCCGCCAAAGACTTCCAGAACTCGACGCCCCGATCGACAACTCGATGGGTCTCCTATGTACTTTCTTAACATAGATACGCGGGAAAACTGGATGAACGGATTCTAATTCTGGAGGTAAGTTCAACTCATGCCACTTGGCCTATTCCTTCATGATCTCGAACCGAGCTACCTCTCTTGCTTATCCATCACCCCTTTCATTGGAGATACTTTAAATACCAGCCATTCACGTCAAATTCCAAGTCTATGTGCTGCACATCAAAGATAAGATTTCGCGGCTCGTGCAGTTAGTAGGCGTTCCCTGATAAGCTTTACCTTCCTCTGACTGGATGAATAATATCTGGCCCACCGCCGCCGACTCTCCCACTTAAAACCAAACCTAACCTGGCGATCTGGATTTTTGCCCATACAATACCTCAAAGGGCGCCTATCCTGATGGATAAGTGATAACTATTATTATAAGCAAATTCATTTAGCGGCAAATGCTCGTCCCAGCTACCTCAAAGTATATCACACGCCCGTAGTATTATCCGAGCGCTCGATTAGTGCTGTCACTCGTCCATCTCAGTTCGAGGGTGGAATGTTGTGCTCAAATTAACTGCATCTCTGCACTTCTGAAATGACTGCAAAAATCTAGCTGTAAATTATGCTCCTCTGATATAAATAATAGATACTGAACACCATGTAATCTAACTATTTCTCTGATATATAATTCAATGTGAATTCTTGTGAGAGAAAGTAGCTTTCACTAGCGGTGAAATGGGTCAGATTTTGTTTGTAATCACAACTATTACCCAAATGGAATTCGCTTCTTATGACTGCATGTAACTTCAAAGTCCATGTTTATTGCTTCCCATTTCCAGAGAGGCACAAATATGTCCTGAGTCAATCCGCCTGGTTTCTTTTCGGTGTTCCGCTTTTACTTGTTGGCGCTAGACACTGGCTATAAACTCGCTATTTCCCTTTTCATACTTGGCCACCAAAGATCTCTGATATCTTGGTACATTTTCATCGCACTGGGTGGAGAGACTAGCGCGTAATGTAATTCTCACTATAATCTGCTGGCGGAGCCCTGAAATATCTTGAACACAGAGACGGCCCTTACATTGCAGCACTTCATTCTCGCCATCTGCACCGCTCTTTCCTTGTCAATTCTCGCCCTGAGCCGACCAAGTCGATCTTCATTGCCGCCTTTACCTCCACAATCAATGACATACTCGTGTGTTCAATTACCATTCGTTGTCCTCTCAAGCCGCTACACGAACGGCTAAACTCGGCTAATTGATGCATTTCCCCATCAACTCCCGCGTTGGGCTGCAAATACGCCAAACTCCCCATCGATTTACGGTTGAGAGCATCTTCTACTACATTGGCTTTTCCCGGATGATGTAGAATGTCCACGCTATAATCTTTCAATAACTCTAACCAGCAACGCTGTCACAAATTCAACTCCCCTCTCGAGGAAGATATACGAGGCTCTTATGATCTCGTGAAAATATCTACATGGACGCCATACAAGCAATGTTCCCCATATCTTTAAGGCGTGGATTAATGTGGGCACCTGGTCGTGGGTAAGATAATTCTTTTCGTGTTTGTTCTACCGTCCGAAGCATACGCAATCACTTTACCGTGCTGCATAAACACACATCCCAACCCAATACCTCGGCGATCACAATACATCGAATAACCCTCTGAACCTTCCAAGAATGCTTAACACTCTGGAGCAGAGGTTAATCTGTCTTTAATTCTTGGAAACTCGCTCATATGCCTCAGCCCACCGAAACTTTACTACCGCTTCGCGCCAGCTTAGTCATAGGTGCTGCCATATAGTGAGAATCCTCAACAAATCTTCTCGTAGTATCCTCGCTAATCCTTAAAACGTGGACTTCTGGCCGGAATGGTAGGTCTAGGCCATTTTGACTCGCTTTCTATTTTCCGTGTCAACTCGTATACCAAGATCCGACACAATATGCCCTAAGAAAGCTACTGAGTATAGCCAGAATTCACATTTGGAGAACTAGCATATAAATCGACGGTCCCCGAGAACTGAGCACCTGGGCCCGTAAATGAGCTTGGTGGTCTCCGCTCCGAGCGAGAATACACTGTAATATCATCGATAAACACTATCACGTAATAAAAGTCCTGTGTATGATCCGCTACTTTTCATCAGGTCCATAGATACTACGGGGGCATCTGTCAGCCCAAAGGACATGACTAGGAAACTCAAAAATGGCCGTATCTAGTCCTCAAGGCTGTCTTAGGAATGTCTTTGCGGGACTCCGAACATGATGGTATCCGGACTGTAAGTCAATCTTGGAGAAATATCTGTCCCTCCGTAACTGATCAAACAAATCATCTATTCTGGGAAGCGGATACTTATTCTGATCAGAATCTTATTCAGCTGCCGGTAGTCTATAAGCACATGCGGAGCGAGCCATCCTCTTTCTCACAAATAGATCTCGGCGCACCTATGGTGAAGTATCGCCCGATAAAGCCCTTATCTAATGTATCCTTCAAACTCGCTCCTTTAATTCTCTAAGTTCAGCAGAGCTAGTACGATATGGAGGAATTGATATGGGCTGAGGCCTGGTAGCAAATCAATTGCAAAATCTATTTCTTCTTTCCTCGGGGGAATACCAGCAGCTCATCCGGGAAATACGCCGTGGAATTCATTCATCACTTGAACAGATCAAGAGTCGGAGTCTCTACCCGAACATCCTGGCTTTGACTAGGTGGTAAATATCCTTTAGTTATCAACTTCTCGCCTGAAGGTAGGAAATAAAACCTACCTTTGGCGTAGTTGGGGCCGCTTCCACTCTCGCATCGCTCCCCGGAAAATGGAATCTAATTTGCCTTGGTCCAACATTCTACGTTGGCATAGCATTGCACCAACCAATCCATACCCATAATGGCATCGAAATCAATCATTCTAACTCTACCAGATCACTGTAGTCTGATGATCATCAACCTCACTGTACACCCTCGATAAATTCTCACAGAGCTATAATGGAGTCACCGACAAAGGTGTAGCTACTAAAAAGGGCCGTTGTAGCAATTCTGGTGTAACATTGAAATTTCGAGCCACAAATTGGGGTAATGTAGGACAAAGTAGACCCCTAGATCAATCAATACATGTTGTGGTAACAGCAAATAGTCATCATAATTGCTAATACATCTTGAGACGCCCGAGTCCTACTCCTCGGTAATGCGAGGTACGGCTTGGGCTCCGTACCTCAACTAGAGGCTCCTGATCTACCTCGGCCTCTACCTGCTGAACCTGAGGGCCTACGCTCCCCGCTGAGGCCGAGCTCGCGCCCGCCTCGATGCCCCCCGTCTTGGCTATCTCTTGGGCTTACCTTATCCTCGGCCTGACAATCTTGCATTCTATGCCCTTCCCGCCCACATATATAATACCCCGTGAGCCATATCTGCAAGCCTGAGGTGGAGTCGATTGTAAAAAGGGCAGGGTGGAATGTATCTGCTCATTTACCCTTTGATGAGGAGAATCCACTATTCAAAAACTCGCCACTAGACTCGACCGACTCCCTACGATAAATCTACCTCTGCTCCAATGCTAAAGGCGGGGGTCTAGGGTGGCCTATCAAAAATCGTGGCCTATCAGAAAACCGTGTCCTGTTAGAAAACTGTGGCCTAGGCCCTCTCTAAATCTCCCCTTAATCTCATCGTATCTATCTCACATACCGGCTCCCGATTTGTTCGTTCCTGCTATCAGACAAAGGTCAGTCTAAGACACTCAACAATCTGGGTGAAGGCCTACACCCGAGCGATGTCCATATCTTCCCTCAACGTGGTTGTCATACATGTTCCCAATATATTCTAGGTTTAGACCCATAATGAATCGGTGAACCTCGATGGCATGGTATCCACGTAAAGTTGGAGCATTGAGGCAAGGAATCAAATCAGGGCATATTCACGTAAATCCCCGCCTCGCTCCTGTATGCAAGAACTGGTCCATCCGGGCCTGTCTGATCTCCCGTGGCAAATAATGGTCCAAGAAGGCTCTTTGGCAGTCAGACCAGGCCGAGGGGCAACATCCTCCTCGAGACCTCTCCCCAGCCTCTCGCACCACAAAGACAACAACGCCTTGGAACCGGGAATACCGCTAACTCAACCGATTCTCGTAGGTGTTACATGCATGACTCAAAAATTCTCTCAGATTCGGTCTAGGAAATCCCGGGGGTCCTCCGCCCGATCCGACTCCCTCGTGAACTGTGGGGGACCTAATGCCAAAATTCCCTAACCCTCGAACCGCATCCACCTGATGGCTCTATCGTTGCGGTGGCACTCGAACTGGCGCTGAGTGGACATCATTTGTGCCATACAACTACGACAGTGCGAACTTCCTGATCGGATGGTGTAGGTACAGGAGCTATCGGAGGCGTGTCGCTTACGAATGGCTCCCGATGAGATGGGACGTCAGAAGGCCGTGCTGATGTTCTATACGCCCTCTTATCGGCTGATTTTAATGAATCTCGAGGCATCCTGTTGGTGCCTTCTCCTCACAGGTATCCAGCCTTCGCCCTCGTGGCAGGTGTCGCTCGGGTCTTCCATTTTAATTTGTAAACAAAGAGTATGATAAGTTTTTGGGACTCCAACCCTATACCGATCGTTCTATGGCACGACTGAACATGTAGAAAGAGTAATTCATCCTATTATGCCTTGCAGCCTCCTGCCTATAGTATGTGGTGCACAACACATCCATAGATAAGACTCTACTTAGCATGGCTTGCGCATTCCCGGGACTCACTCGCCCGATACCAAGTTTGTCATGCCCCCGCCTTGGGGGTAAGTGACTGGCACTGGTGCCCTACTAGAACTTGAATCGCTTAGACTACTGAGCCTAAGCACTTCTGCAGCCTTGTTGGCTCTAACTCTTATTCATAGAATCAACGTAGCGCTATATACGGCCAGAACATGTGCCCCGGCTTCTGGGCTAGGCCTATAGGCACTGCATAACAACAAACTAACTGTAATCACATAAATATAAGGAAGCCTATGTGGGCCGACAAGGACACACCATGCTGACTAGTTATTTTGAAGTAATAAAAAAGTTAACACTACGTGACCAACAAGGTCACTACTACTAACGATAGGGCTCCTCTTACACGGCTAAAATAAACAAACCTAAACATACATACTACCCTGGCCACGACTAGCACAACTAACCACAAGGAGATATATACACAATCTGCAAGCCTCTAAGAATACTGATAAGATGTCGGGAAAGGCCCCGACCTACCCATACTATACAACACAAGAAAATAATATAAACTCAATATCAAGCTCCTGATGATAGGAAATGATGACTTATGCTGGCTAGGGATCACGAGGGCTCGCCCCTCGCCTCCATAGGTACTGCAGTGTAATGCAAAGCCATTCTAAACGGGGCGTCAGTACCAGGGGTGGCGTATTTCACCTCGCCGGGGTGAGTCGACATAGTTACTAACTCAGGTGGCGAGACGCTCAAAGGGTTCCTCATAGCACAACAGTTCAACAAACAATAATCACGTACATCAAGCATGTTCAATCTGAAAATACTATCCATGTTTTGATATACGATTCTTATTCTCTGTTCTGCATTAAACTGATTCTCATACTAAGCTATACCGTATCCGAGATATTATCCGACTCCGCCCGATATTGCTCTACTAACTTCTTGGTTTGACATAGCTAATTAATTGTTTGACATTCTTGTTATGTGTTATATTGTATAATGCAAGTAAGTTTTAAACATATTAAGACAATCAGGCTCTAGAATTTGACTTGTTGTGATTAAAGCTTACTTTGAATTTTTGTAATTAATCGAGTTAAGAGTCTTTGAATATGTCTTAAATTGAGCATGTGTAGTGAGGAGTTTTGTAATATTCCATGCTACTCGTGAAGTGTCTAGAACTTGCTTTGTGTGTATATAAAACGAAATGAAGGGATGGGATTGGGTGGAGAGGATGTTGGCATTTCTTTGAATGAACCTAAATTTTATCCCTTATCTTACCTACCTTGAATGTTAAATACTAGTTAGCCCCATTGAGCCTTAAGCCTATTCTTTGATAGTTACAACATAAGCTTAATCCTTTTCTTTCATTAGCCGTGAATTTGATCCAAACTCCTAAGCGCTTAAGTGAAAAATTCCAAAGGGTGAAGGAGTGAGAAGCGTGGAAATGTAAGGAAAAGTAGAAGCTATGAAAGTTGGAGAAAAGGACAAAGGCACTTGTTTGAAAATGAGTAATTATTAGTAGAGAGTAAGAAAGTAAATGAAAAATTTTCTTAAATACACTTTCCTAATAAGCTGAGTGTGCTTAAAGAAATGGGAAAAAAAGAGAAAATTCAAGAGTGAGAAGAATGAGGAAGAAGTAAGTAAAGAGATGTCTTTAATGAATGTTGGAGGTATTAAAAGCGCTTGGGGAAGATAGTTACTACTACTTGTCAGAACAATACTTACTAGTCCATTGGCTTACATTACAACTCATTAAGTCCTACTTGATCTACGTTCATACACCCCAAATTAGTGGAGTAAAACACTAAGGGAAAGCTCATGGTTCACTACATGATGCATGTGAATTCTTTGAGAGAGAGAGCGTAATTTTATTCATATACCCATACATGTTGTGCTTTGAAAATTTAGAGTAAAATGGGGGTAACTCTTGTGTTGTGAGGGCACATGCTTAATGAGAGATAAATATTCATGTCGGATTTTCTTGATCGGTTGATTTGCATGAGTTTTCCAAGATTGAGAGTCGATTCTTTGAGGTTAAGGGGGTCTTAACATAGTCGTAATTCATTTCAATGATTAAACCGTATGCTCTATTTTTTAACTTGCTATTTTAAATAATCATTATAGTCGTAGTTTGAAATGGTCTTGCTACATTAGCTATGCGTGAGTCTTCAATTACATGAGATGTGAAAGGATTGTTCGAGGACGAATAAGGTTTTATGTGGGGTAGGATGATCATGGGCAGAATTACATGCTCAAATGATACTTTATTACTTAATTTTGACTTGTTTATCTACTTCTATGTGTGCATTCTCATGTGATTTGTATGTAAATGTTGATTTATACTAAATCTCAAATATGATTAGTTATTTTTGTAGTTTAAAATGAATTTTGAAACTAATCTACAAGTTGGTGAAGTGAGGAATGGACTTGAAGAAAAATGCAGAAGTCGGCAAGAAAATACTAAACTTGATGCTCCGCGATAGAGGCCGTGTCACGCTACTATCAGGGAGGCATTCTGCCTAGAGTGAAATTTGAGCTGAATTCCAATGAAGGTGCGCGATGGCACCGTGTCACGGAGCCTATGCTCCGCGTTCACTTTAGTGACACGGGGTGGGAAGACTTTGCCGCACACCTGCATTCCAAAGGAAGGTGCGACGCCCCGTGGCATGCAGCCAAGGCTCCGCGATATCCTCCGCGCCACGCTCGGTGCCAAGATCTCAGGCATCCAAGTTCCCAAAGTGAAGCCCGCGATTAAGGCTGTGGCACGGAGCCGAGCTCCGCGATACCCCTCCGTGCCACGTTGCCAGTTTTTTCCGGGAAATTTCTCACTTGTATAAATAGTAATAATTTAGGTTTTATTTATGTTACCTAACATGTCATGCTAGAACGTGGGTATCAAGCAGCTTGAGCTAAGAAGTTCTAGGGTTAATTCTTTCCTTTTTCTCTTAAATTTCAATTGCTTGTATGTATTCTACTTGTTTGAAGATGTTTAATTATCAAATGAGTGGCTAATCTACCTTTGACCGAGGTTGAGGATGATTGAAGTAGTATGTAATTGATGTTATTTTAGTTTTTATCTTCTACAACGTTGTTCTACTAATTCTTGTTTTCACTACATTAATGCTAGGACATTGTTAATGTACATCCTAGAATTTCAGTTTTATTTCCAAAAGGAAGATTAATTGGATAGATGTAAATTGGTAGAATAAGAAATTCATGTCTTGGTTGAGAAATTAAGAGAAGATTAACGCTCTTGTAATAGAAATATATCCGTGATGTCATGTCAGTCATCTGTGGAATTTGTTGTGTATTATTAGAATATGAGATTTTTGAAATAAGCATAAATGTAATGTAAGTCTCATGATTCTTAATTGGAGAGGAGTTCAAAGACCTAACTATTGGTTAATAATTCCCGACTAACAACTCAAGAGAAGTGTTGATCGAAATTTACCCAATAAATTATATATTTGCATGTTTTGCCTTAACTCAAATTTGTTCAAAGTATTGTTCAGATTATAATTTACAATTTTTACTTAAGGTTACGATAACTATTATTCTTGAAAAATCACCATTTGTTTTGGTTGTCTACTTGTATAAAGAAGTGTGTATACTAAACACTTAGGAAAAATTACCGCCATGTTGCGCTCCCCGTGGGTTCGATACCTCGGTTTAAATAAAGCCACCTTTATTACTTGCATGACCACGTGCACTTGCGTGCGATTGGGAGTGAACACCTATGAACCTTCTCTATCAAAGTGGGATCACTCAACTCCCAAAGTCTATAAATTTGAAAATCATGATTTTATGATTGAGTTTTGAATATTGTTCATGATTTCTTTATGGGTAAAGCCGATCTCAAATAAAAATGTGATTTCCATGATAGGGTCTATGATTTCTTCAAGTATTTTATTAAATTAAAATATCTCTTAATCTAAGCATGATAATTAAATATTAGGTTTAAATTCCTTCAGGAATTCTCAGAACACCCCAAACATTCCTAGACCAAATTCGGCATATTGCACGAAAACCATAGAAAACGCCAGAAATTTCTATCTCAAATAATACCGACAATGACCGTTGGTGGAAATCCAATGTTGTAAGGAGTCAGTCGTTCAATCATATTTCCTCAGAAACAACGAGTTGACCAATGAGTCATTGGTAGTTCCAACGACCCATTCTAGGCAGCCATTGTTAGAATTTCCAGTTATGGTTGGGTTTGTTCTAGGAAGCAACGAGGAATCAACGCCTGCTGTTGGTACCAACGGGCCGGGCCCTTTCCACCCTTCGTCGACTCCAAATCCCAACAAAGGTTGATAACGAGTGGGTGCAACGACCCATTGTTCCTTAGAATGAGTCGTTGTATCTTTGTTGTTTTAGGCCTAAAAGTTTATCAGAACCACGGGCGAACTAATGTACTGTTAGTTCTTCTAACGGAACTAATATTGGTCCCCCCCTATTGTTTCATTCCAGGTCCGGCTTCAAAACCAGAACCACGAGAGCTTTTAATGGGCCGTTGTTTGGACCAATGACCCGTTCTGAGATCCGTTGTTCGGTCGGGCGCTTTCGCTCTTTTCCGCCAGAGGTATTTTAGTATTTTCCCTACTTAAACTTGAAACCGCGTCGTTTTGGTTCGTATGAAGAGGGAATTAAAGGGTTAGAATGACCTTTTACCCTTCATTCCTCTCAATTTCCCTCAAGAACAGTGTGTAAGAACTTACCTTTGGTGCTACGAAGGAGCAAGGGTTGATATTCTTCTCGCCTTTTCTCAAAGGATTCACCAGATTTCTTCTACAGGTATGTGGGAATTCAGCAAGGAGATTATTCTCCCCTTGCGTCCCCTTAAACTTTCTCTCAGTTCACTATCAGTTCTAGCCCTGAGTTTACGAATGTGAAGACACCGTCATGGTTCTTTGATTAGTTCATGTTGAATCCTATTCTATGTTAATTGTAGCATTTTCCACCTCGTTTGTAACTAAAATTATGCTTGTTCTAGTGAATTAGAAATTCCATCCCTAACTCTTGAAAAAGTCAGAAACTAGAATCCTACATAAGTATCGAATTCTTAAAAATTGATTGTATCTTTCAAGGTTAGAGGCTCCTATAATAATTGTATGTGTTAGAAACTCAGTTACATGTATGTTATTTAGATTCATTGTAAAGTCTATATACTTTGTATTTCCTTTAATTGTCAGCTCGGGCCAGTCAAAGTACTAGAATATTCAGTGTTAGTTAGAAATAAAGGATCAGTTTGGATTACAGATTTTATCGAGGTGCAGCTAGTACCTCCTAGATATCGATCATAATTCGCTATCGTCCACTAGGAAGTCATGACCTTCGTATATATAGCTTTGACTTGCCCTAGGACCCTAGTTCAGATTTCAATTTGTTCTTAGACGGTTACGACGTTTCTAGATATACAGCCTGACCAGTCTAGAACCAAGTTCTGCATATCCAATAAGACTCTCGTGTACATGCAATATACTCTCCCGACTCAGTCTTGGACCCCAATTGAGCCATTAGCCTAGTAGCTCAGTATAGGTTTTCTAGTGAGTAGACTTAGAACCAAGCCGACCGGGGTTCCAGCGCACCCAGGTTCTCAGAACTACTGTCGTGCATAGGTTACGCTATAAATTGTTGGCCTAAATGGCCCTTACTTTCTTGTGATCACCTGCCCATGCCTTTATACCCTAGAAAGGTATATCGTGTCCTATTGGTGGGGTGTATACCTCGGACTCCACGTCTATCTCAAGTGGTTATATGTCGGTTATAGACTCTCCCACTAGTAAGTTTAGCTCATTCTCAGATTTCTTTGTTTAGTTCACTTTACTCAAAGGCAATATCTCGAATCGCATTTCCGTACTTAGGGCATGTTTATGACCATAAGCTAGGGTCATTATTGACCATATTAGCTATATTCTAGTTGTATCAGTTTTCAGTATTTTCAGTTGGTCATTTCATGTCATTACAGATCAGTTACTAGTTCTTTCATACTATTTATATCTCTCACTTACTTAGTACATTCAAAGTAATTTGTGTATACTTTTATGTTGTATCATATCATGATACAACCGCAGTTCTCGCACTAAAGACTGCTAGCCATTTATGTTCGGGCCCTATCAGTAGCAGTAGTGTGAGTCCTCATATTCTTAGGGTACATTTTATTCATTTCAGTTCTTTATTGGTTTCATCTTAGGCTTAGAGTTAGTTGGGCTTGTCCTAAAGAATCCCTCGTTTAGATGGCTTTAACAAACATGATTTCAGACTTTCAACTATTTAAAATCTCTATGTTCATTCTTTAGTTTTTCATTAATGCTTTTATGTATTATTTCAAATTTCCGTTGAGCATGTTTACTTAGAATACCAGTATATGATGAACCCGGGGTCACTGCGGATCTCCAAGTACCGTGTTACGTACAGGTGTAGGCTCGGGGTGTACAAACTTGGTATCAGAGCACTAGGTTTAGAGTATCCTAGAAAGTCTGAAAGCTGCATCGGTGCAGAGTCCTTTTCATGAGTGTGAGGAGAGCCACACTTATGACGAGAGGAGGCTTCTATGATGTTATTAGGAAAACTCTTTGTTCACATTCCTTATCATGTATTAAAGTTCAATTTCGTATATGCCTTCTTCTAACTCGTGCTCTATTTCATTTCCAGTGAACCATGCCTCTCCTAGACGCGGTAAAGGAAGAAAGGCTGATAATGCCAATAGACTCCTGCCCCACCAACCCCCGGGAAACTCCTAAATATGATTCGGTTTCTACCGCAGAGTTTAGAGGGGCCACAGCCATCGGCCCAAATCGTGACCACCAGTGAATCAAAGAGTCAGCCGGGTGAACATGAATGGGTCTGCAACAACTGCGAGGGTGCGGGACTTCACCCGATGAACCTCCATCTTCGTGGATCTAAATTGGGGGAGGATACCTAAGAGTTCATAGGATGAGGTTAGAAGATTTCCGTATTATGGCCGCGCCTCCTCCGAGAGTGCTACCTAGCCGTCTACCAACTTAAAGGGGTAGCCCAGGTTTTATATGAGAAGTGGAAGGAGGGGAGGCCAATGGGAGCAGGACTAGTGGAGTGGGAATAATTCCACATGCAAACCTTTCTTAGACATCCCTAGAGAGTTGAGGGAGGAAAATGGTAGAGTTTATGAACTTGAGACATGGCAATGTAACTATGGAGGAGTATGCTCTAGAGTTTACTAGGCTATCTAAGTACACTCCAGAGATGGTAGCCGAGCCAAGGGCTTTCATGATGAAGTTTGTAAATGGAGTTTTAAATATGGTTCTCAAGGAATGCAGACGATGTTAATTAAGGATATGGACCTTTCTATTTGATTGTCTATGCGCAAAGCAGATTGAGCGAAAAGCCGAGGGATATGGAGGTAAGAACAAAGGGCAAAGATTGGCCAATCATATTATGGCCATCAGAGGTCTGGCAGGTAGCCACCACAACAAAGCAAAGAGAGGGCCTCAACACCTAAGTTCAGCCAGAGCCTTGGCATTTCGGTGCCGAGCTTTTAGAGAGGTTTTAGGAGATTCAAGGTCTTTCTCCAAGGTTCCATCAATTCCTTTGTAGGTATTCAAGGAACATTGAAATCACTTTTCCAGCATGTAAAGTTCAATGGGCTGGATTCATCCAAACCTATGACCATACTCTATGATTTTACTCAAAATTTATTTACAAACTATAGGGTTGTCTTTTATTTATATAAAAACTAATGATTTAATTATGGGTCTTGTGATTTTGAAATATTATCATAATTTATGGATTTTGATCATCTTTTGAGATTTAAAGTGATTATATTGTTGTTTATTTTGATTTCTAAGAAATTAAGCTTTATTATGCATGCCCTATGATGAATCGATTTATGATCTACTATTTCCATTGTAGATATTTAAAGACCAGAAGATGATTTATGATTCGAAATATGATTTTATTTAAATACCTACTATGATTTGATGATTTTCAATTTATATGTATGAACTAACCAATATGCATGAATCCCAAGGATTTATAAATTATGTTTTGGCCGACTCACGGGCCTCAAGTCATGGCTAGATTCATGTATGTTCATGCATGTTTACGATTATCATGATCTAACTTGCCTAATAACTGGCGTATGTATTATTATGAGCACTATATATGTTTTGGGAGTAGTATCAACACCGAGTAGGTTCAGTCTTGCTAAGCCCTGCATCTCTTGAAATACGTGCCACCATAGGCATGTTGGGACCCCTTTATGTCTGTCCCTAGCCCGAATGCCTTTTCATGTGATCATGCCCTCTTTGCGGTTCCTACCTTGAAAGGTATGAACACCTCCCGACTAGGCTACAAGCTGGGCTTCATGTGTGCTCATATGGGGTATGTCGGTTAAGAGAATCTCCACTGCTTCTCATGGTTTATTTATGTTGGCTCAAGTTATATTAAGAAAGCTCTTCTATTAAGGATTATGACTATGTTTATGTTATGAATGTACCGAAAACCTTGAGGCGTAAGATGTTATAACCATTTATTATACGAGCATGCTGTCCTATTCGTATGAACTTATGAACTTATATATGTTTTAGATGTCCATTTTACTTACCTTTTGCATACTCAGTACATTCCACGTACTGACTGCATACTTAAGTGTTGTATCGTCTCATGATATAAGTCCTAATTTCAGGGCTCATCCTCACCCGTAGATAGATTCAAACTTTCTCCCTGCACTTGGCAGAGTCCTCATGTTCCGAGGGCTATATGTTCACTCCATGTTATTCCTTCAGTTCTTGGATGTTGAATTAGTTGGGAGTTGCCTATCAGTCCGCCTTTCATATTTAGAGGCTTATTAGACTACAAGTTGTAATCCGCCGTATTGTTTAAGTCTTGAATTTATTTTTCCTTATGCTGGTTTATGATTACATTCTCTATGTTAATTCTTCCGCTCATGTGATTGATCTAGATGTATACTCATGCCATGGCTCGACTAGGGGTATCTCGGGGCTCCTTGTCCCATGTCTATGATCCGGGTCAATGTTTGGGTCATGACATTTAGTTATGTCCTTTTAGCCTTTATGCTCATGCCATTGATCGACTTGGAGACCTCTCGTGGTTCTTTTTGTGCCGTGTCTCGATACGGTGTCCTAGCTCGGGTCATGACATCATATTTATTCTAATTTGCTATATCTTTCTTGTTTTAGTATCAACTTTTAATTCTATGCAAAATTTGAGAAACAACCTTCCAAGAGGATGATAGTACGTTATTTGAAGAAGAAACTAACATTGGCCAAAGTTTTAAAGTGTACAATAACTCATTGTGAGAAGAAATCAGAGAAGACCCTAAAGTATTCTCTAATCCCTTATGGTGTGAGAATATCACTGGAAAAGTTGTCAATGAAGGATATGAGACACATGAGGCATTTGAAGCCATAAATGCTGGAAAATATTAAGCTATATGAAGAATGTAATAGCTCAAGTCTAGGTTAGAAGGTGTCAAGGTGTTTCTAACTTCATAGTATCTTGTTCTGAAGATCTTTTTTATAGGTTCAACCCAAGCCACTTCTCTAAAGAATTGCTTTTGATACATATCTTGACTATGATATATCTGATGGTGAGGTTAAGTTATTTAGAAAGAGAAAATATGGTATGTTTTTTTGGTATTCATATGCTTTTAGTCTAGCTAAAGACCTCTATTGTTTAAAGAGCTTATGAATTGTGTTTTAACTGCTTGTGCGGGTAATTACATTATTTTTTTAAATGATGTAGTACTTGTGTAATAATTGATAATGTGAGAGATAAATTCGTACTTTTAAGGTAGGAGTAAGAGTACTTAATTGGCTAAGAATGAAGTGTTATGAGGTATTTGAGTCACTTTATGATTGTATTTAAGATTGGACGTCGATCAAGTTGTAGAATGAAATTTTGCAAAAGTTATTGCAAAATTTCCTTCTTAAGATTCCTTGAAATTTTTGTCAAATATCTCGAGGATTTTCTCCAAATATATAAGGAGTTAGGGGAAAAGCAACCTACAAAATTAAAGATCTTTGAGTCTAGTTTCCAGCACATTAAACCGTTCACCAATCACACTACGAAGTAGAGAGATATTCATGTGTTCGTGAGATCACACAAGCAAAACATGTAGTTTACTAAGGCGGTGGAGGCTCAATAAGTCCATTTGCTGGTTATTTCATACATTTTTCTCATTTCTGGAAATATCCAGTAGCTAAAACTCTCCCTAGAGATGTTCCAACATGCTCTTGATGATTTTGGGATTGGAAGATATGATTTAATATGGTTCTGATGTTGAAGTCGGTGATGTCACGACTCGAATGGAGGCTCGAATCGTAACACGACAGTGAGCTCGAGAGACGCTAAGTCGACCCATGGCATAAGCATACATCTAATCCAATCAAGAACTAAATAACCAACAATACAATCAAAGAGGAAGTCTAACTTGAATATAACATCAGAATATAAAATTCAAAGGTAAATACATACATATGTCTTAATAGCCTTTAAACATGATGAATTGGATGGGACAAGACCCCAACTAACTCAACAATACTGAAACTAAAATACATAGGGAAATCTGAAAGTCTAGCTGTCGAAAGATAAGGACTCACCAACAATGAAAATGCTAACTACGATAAGCGGTCTAAGAGCGGGGCTGAACTCGTAGAGTTGGGTCCTATCATGAAATGATACAACATAGAAACTATGCGGTCAGTACGTGGAATGTACCGAGTATGCAAGCTAAATAAAAACTGCTTAAGTAAAGGCAATCATTTAAAATATCTCATAGCATAACATAATTTTTAAGAATTTGAAGGGAGGGCTTGCATGCATTCTTCTCGAAATCATTATCTTTTCATAACATGTCAATACATAGCTTTATAACATCAACTGACGCAAATGACTCCAAGCTGAAATATGACATTTATAGAAAAGTTGAACATTTAGTCAAACTCTGCTTTTAGAACATGCATGTGTAAATAATAATCATGAGTAATGTATATGCATGATCAATCATATGGAGCACTAGGAGACTCGTCACTTTAAGCAAATATACATGTATACAGATTTATGTGGTCCCAACTAACATACTCAAGTGGGTAGAGATGCCTGTGCCTTGCCAGGGCTATGACGATACCATGATATCAATATCAAAGTCATGGGCCATTAGGGCCGGGGATAGCTCGCAAGGAAACGCAATAATATATAATAGAATCAACCTATGTTGTCGCGTAGTTCTAGGGCATAGGGTGATTGACCCTTAGCCCGCTCGGTGCTAGACTCTTCTCCCAAAAACATGCATATGCTCTACATCATTTTATAACGAAGTCAACATTGTCTATTTACAATACTCAATAAATGAAATACATCTAAAATATTAAATCATACATATATGAGAAGCTTTAATTCAAAACATACTACAAGCTTCCAAAGATAATTGGAGTCCTTATTCTAAACCATGTGGTAAGCTTACTTTAGAGACAATACATCATACATACTTGATATACGGGCCTTGCCCAACACTTTATCATGACTACCTCTAAATCAAACCACAGCAGATCTCGATTTCACGCTCATACACACATCCATATACATAAAGGAAACTTGAACAGGTGAACTGAACATGAGAACTAAATAGAGTACTAAGTGCAAAACTGATACCTCAAGTTGGAACTGAGTTGGTAGAGAACAAATGTGGGTATCTAGCCATCATATCCGCTTCGACCTCCCATGTAGCTCTTTCAACATACTGATTCCTCAATAATACTTTTTAATTGCTTACTTCTTTGTTCCTTAGTCTCTGAACCTGTCAATCCAATATTTCCACTGGAACCTACTCATAGCTAAGGCTGTCTCTCACACCAACACGGTCCATCGAAACAACTAGAGTCGGGTCATCCAAACACTTCTTCAAAAGTGATATCTAAAACACAAGATGCACAAAAGATAACTCTGAGGGCAGTTCTAACTCATACGCCACCTTACCAACTCTTCTCATAATCCGGTAGGGGCCAACATAGAGGGGACTAAGTTTTCCTTTCTTCACAAACCACATTACTCCCTTCTTGGGAGATACCTTCAAGAACACCCAATCGTCCACCTCGAACTCGTACTCCCTTCTCCTTATGTCCTTGTAGGACTTTGACGACTCGAGCAGCTTTTTAGCCTGTCCCTTATCAACTGAACTCACCAGCCTCATGAACTGAATATAGCCCTCTATCATATCTACCTCACAAACTCAAACCATTTGATGGGCGATGTACATCTCTACCCATAGATAGCCTCAACGGTGCCATTTGACACCGGAGTGATAAATCGCCATTGTAAGCGGTGAACTCGATCAGGGCAAGTGGACGTCCCAACTACCTTAAAGTCCATCACGCAAGCTCTCAAGATGTCTTCGAGAGTTTGAAATGCACTCCGCTTGGACTATCCGTTTATGTATAAAATGTTGTAGCCGAGATTAACATGAGTCCTAAGCCCTTTTTAAAAATTGCCAAAACTGGAGAGGTAAATTGAGTATCTCGGTCTGAAATGATAGAGAAATGCACTCCGTATATTGCTTGAACACCTTGTTCATCAAGTACATGAAAGATGCAGGAGCATTCATTAGTCCAAAAGACATAACTACAAACTCATAATGACCAAACTGCGTCATGAAGCCTATCTTCAGAATATCACTCTCCCGAACTCTGAGTTGATGATACCTGACCTAAGATTTATCTTTGAGAAACACTCGACACCCTAAAGCCGGTCAAAAATCTTCGATCCTGGGTAAAGGGTATATGTTATTGATTTGTGACTTTGTTCAATTGTCGATAGTCAATACACATGCAAAGAGAACCATCCTTTTTTCGGACAAAGAGAACTGGTGCACCCCTTTGGAGACTTGCTCGCCCAATGAAACCTTCATCTAAAAAGTCTTTCAAGTGCTTTTTAAACTCCTTAGCTCATCTAGAGCCATCTGGTAGGGTGGAATAGATATAGTCTGGGTGTCAGAAGAAGGTCAATACTGATATCAATCTCTCGCTCGGAAGGAACACTTGGCAAATCATCGAAAGACTCTCGGATACTCACGCACTACCGGGACTGACTGGATGGGGTCTCGGAATCAACATCATTAACCCTAACTAGATGGTAAATACACCCTTGGAAATCATCCTCTTGGCCTTTAGGTAAGAGATGAAACAACTGTGCAAGTATTAGCTAAACTACCTCTGCATTCTAAGACTCTGTCTACCCAAAATCTCGAATTCTACCGCCCGAGTTCTAGCAATTAACCTAACCATAGCATGAAAATAACCAATCCATGCTTAAGAATAACATCAAATAGGTCATGGCTAACTCTATCAAATCTACTGAGGTGATCTTTCTGAAGGACTGAGACTGGGCAACCACTATACAATTGCCTAGCTATAACCGAGTCACCTACCGGAGTAGAAACTAAGAAGGCCCTAAGACTTTGGGACTAACTTCAAAACCACGGCTGGCTATAAGGTGTCACAAAAACAAGGTAGCTCCCGGATCTAATAAAGCATAAACATCAATATGGAATACCAACAACATAAACAGCTGACTACATTCGGGAGACTCCCTCGTCAAGTGACGGGAATCTAAGAGAATTTTTCCAAAGGTTTCGAACGCCACCGTAGCAAAAGATGCCCCCCCGATGTGTTGAGCATGAGGGAGGGGCTACCAACTAGAAGCTAGGCCACAACCCCCAACCTAATCCTGTCTTGCTCCCCGGACACCCCTAAGTCTGTGTCCGGGCTTTCCACACCAGAAACAAGCCCCGAACTCGCTATGCACCGGCCTGAGTGGCCCTCCCGACTATCCGCGATAAGCTAGTATGCTAGAATTTGTAGGTCCGTTGCTCGACTCTCAAGCCTGATGCTCACCTCTCGATCATGTCTAGGCCGGGATGGCACACTCAATGCTAAAGAAGCTGGGGCGGATGATCTCAGTGGGTCTCGCCGACGGTGCCCACCTCCTAACCTCGGCTTCCCTGAGAAAATCTGTGGTCATCGGCTCCGGCTCTTGGCCTCTCTTCTCGAATATGCCGCTCCATCTCGCTGGGCGTACAATACCATCTGAGGGAATTTCCATGTCTTGGATGGAGCATAGAAATTCGGCATTCCTTTTCCAAATAGCCTACTATCCTATGCACAAACCCGCACACCCGTCCTCGGTCGCCCACTAACTCAAAGGGAATATTTTGAGGCGAGTGAACCCAAGGGAATACTCCTGCACTGTCTATTCTCCTCTTTTGCTTCAAATTTACGAACTTAGATGTCTTCAGCTCCTCATCTCCCGAGGAAAGAACCAATATAGGAATGTGCAACATGAAAATCCCTTTTCCTAAGTGATCGGACTCCACTGCGACCCTTCTATCCTTCCATTGGTGAAACCAGATATGCGACCCTTTTAGCTTATAAGAGGCCAACCCGATGCACTCAACCCCATTCACCCCTATGACTTGGGTGATCTTGACAATCTCTTCTACGAACTCATATGGGTCCTCATCTACCTTGGACCCAAGGAAGTCTGTCAGGTTCATCCTCAAGAAGTCTCTCACTCGAGCCGCCACCTGTTGCCATTTTGTGGAACATGCGAAACGTCTTGCCGATTGACCTCGATTGGTCAAGGCCTCGCAAGCATCTCGAATAGAGGCCCGGAACCTTGTGCATGGGTAGCTGGCACTGGTGCCTGGGGCTCCTGGAACTAGTGGGTTTGCTGATGCCCATGACCATTGCCATCCTCGTGGCCTTCTACATTTCCATTCCTTTTCAACTTCAGAGGATCCATGATTCTATAATCTAAATAGCCTCGGATTAAAGAATAGAAGCACTTTCATTGCACGACATAGATCATGAAAGAAGAGAACATTTCCTTAACATCTCATAGCGTCTTCATCATTAGTGTGGAGCGCATCACACCCTGAAAAAGACTCTATTTAATGTGTGCCTTCTGCACACACCAGACACTTAAACCTATATCTCTAAATAACAAGTTTGTCAAGCAACTCGAACTGAGGCCTGATCGTGGCACGGACAAGGAGCCCCCAAGAGACCCTAAGTCGACCCATGGCATAAGAATACATCTAACTCAATCAAGAACGGAATAACCAATAGTACAATCATAGCGGAAGTCTAACTTGAATATAACATCAGAATATAAAATCAAGTCAATACATAAATATGTATGAAAAGCCTCAAACATGATGTGCTGATGGGACAAGACCTCAACTAACTCAAGAATACTTAAATTGAAATACATAGAGAAATCTAAATGTATAGCCTCGAAAGATGAGGGACTCACCAATAAAGCAAACACTAACTCCAATATGCTGACTAAGAGCGGGGCTGAACCTAAGAGACGGGTCTTATATCATGAAATGATACAACATATAAAGTATGCGGCCGGCACGTGAATACACCAAGCATGCAAGGTAAGTAAAACCACTTATGCAAAGGAAATCCTTTAAAACATCCTATAGCATAACATAAGCTAAGAACTCAGAGGAGGCTTGCATCTATTCTCTCTGAAATCATGATCTTTTCATAACATAACAATACATTGCTTTATAACATCAATCGACGTGAATAATTTAAAGTTGAAATATGACATTTATAGAAAAGCTGAACATTTAGTCAAATCTTGCTTTTAGAACATGCATGTGTATATAATCATGAGTAATGAATATGCATGACTGAAATTATAAGAATAAGTGAGACTCGTCACTTAACTGAAATACCACGATTGAGCTTACGTGGTCCCAACTATCACACTCAAGTGGGTAGAGCCACCCCAAGCTTGCTGTGTGGATAAGGACGATACTATGATATCGATATCGCTTTCCATGGGCCATTAGGCCGGGGATAGCCTGCAAGGGAGGTACCAATAATATATAATATTATTAACCTATGTTGGCGTGTAGTTTTGGGGCATAGGGTGATCAACCCTTAGCCCGCTCGGTGCTAGACTCTTCTCCCAAAAATATGCATATTCTCTACATCATTTTATAATGAAGCTAAACATTCTCTATTGGAAAATCTCAATAATGAAATACATCTCAAATATGAAATCATACAAGGAGAAGCTTTAATTCAAAACATACCACAAGCTCAAAGATAATTGGGAGTCCTTGCCCCAAAACCATGTGGTAAGCTTACTTTAAAGACAATACATTATACATATTTGATATGTTGTTTCTGCTGCACACTTTATCATGCTTGGTAAATACCAAATCTTTTTTGAAAATAATATCATAATTAAATAAAAATATGATATAAAACATTAATGATAATGAAGCTGAATTATAATCATACATTCATTATAAATCTCTTCTTTTATGAACTTCTCATCAATGGGCCTTTAATTTCATAAAACTAGAAACATGATTAAAAACAACTTAAAATCTTCCCATTCTTTATAATTAAATAATGAAAACACAATTTATTCATACCTATGTAAAGAAATAGAGGATTCATGCATTTGGATGAAAACCCCATAACTTGATCAAAGGAAATTCTCATAACATAGATAGAAATTTGGCATGGTGGAAGAAAACACCTACCAATAACCCTACATACTCCGAAAGGGCTTGATTATACCACTTCTCCGATTGCCCAAGAAGAATTTGAATGGAACAGGCTCTAGATCACCTCCCCATTACTCTAAGTTTGCATGCATGAAAGGAAATGACTTAGAATAAGTCCCCCCACACTAAACTCACCATTATGAGCCTTAAACAATGTAGTATAGGTCCTTAGATGTAGAAATGATTAAAAAGTCTTTAATGATTATGCAGGAAATTTTTCACCTGATGAATGGGCGCTCCAACGGGTCGCTGAGGATACCATGACCTGTGGTGACTCATCCTTGTTGTACACTATCTAGGCTTAGGTCTCGCCTCAACCCACGACTCAAAACAATGGGTCGCCATACTATACAATGGGTCGTCTGCCGACCATTTTTCCTCCTATAGATTTGGCACTCATCCTTAATGAGCCTCACCACGACTCATTACATCCACAAATGAGTCGTGGTTTTCTTCCGTCGAACCCACTGGAACACCCTACCACTCAAATGACTAAGCAAGCAACTACAATCCATGGTAACTCGTGACGGGTCGGGATGACCTGCTACTTCCCAAATGCTAAAGTCCATCTCCCACCACGACCACAAATGACAATCGGGTTGTTTCCTACAATGAGTCATCACATCGGTTGTTGCTCCCACTATCCCCAGACGAGATACTTTCCACGACTCATTCCAACAGGTCGTTTGTTGGACCAACGATTCGTAGGGTCACCCATTCTGAAACATTTTTCCCCCGGTTTCAAATAGGGGGGTTTTCAACTTTAACTCCCGGTTCTAATCTTAGGCACATCTTATATTACACGGAGCTTTGTAAAACTTGGCTGCTTTGTTATTTTTTTTGGGGCTTTTGCATGTTTTGTGGTGTATCTGTTTTTAATCCATTCTCCTTTGGTTTTCTTTAGTTTTTGAGGTTGGTTATAGGTGTGTTAATGTCATAAATTGTTGTCTCTCGTGTTTCTATCATAATCTATATGAATCTTAGTGTGTAAGATTCATTTGTCTTGTTTGTTGTTGAATTAAAGGGGCGTGATGGTAGTAACTTGGTCTGCTCTTAGGCAATAACTTGATTATTATAAGGGTGGAGGTTTGTCTTAGCTCGGGTTCGCCGAAAAATCCAAAGTATATTAGGCTTGTCCTTCTCTTTGTCGCATGAATTCCGTAGCGGTTGTTGTTAGTATTGACGCTGTTGGTCATTTTATGAAGATTTATTTTATGTTGTTATTTGACACTTGTGTTGCTTTTTATATTGTGATAAATGTGTGTATGAGGTAATCGGGTTTGCTGGTGGTTCGGGCCGAGTGTGGAGAATTGTAGTCATGGCAAATTATTATATTCGTGTCCAGAGGTCGTGTGGTTCTTATAGAAATTTATAGGCTGCTAGTGTAAATACATAAGTGATGACATCTACAAGTGAGACGGTTTAGAGTGGTCAAGATCAATGGCCGCGTCGATCTTTTTATTATATTAGGTATCGCGACCGTGTCGGCCGGCCGTTTTGACATTGGCGGTTGTGGTGATGCTGGGTTATTTGGGTGTGTCCTCGTTGTTAGTGATGAGTAGACTAGCTTGTGGGCTGTTTGTAAATTCAAATAGCTGGTTCGGGATAGTGATCCTTAGCCTGATTAGTGGCTCGTCAGACGTCTCTAGACGTGAAAGAATAGTATTGCGTTGTGATAATCGCCTGGTGGGGTTTGAGAGCCGATTAAGTGGGGATTTTGAGCATGTATTATTACTATTATTATCGTGTTGTTGTTGTTGTTGATTGTGAATATTGTGATTTTTGTGTGGCAGGCCGGGCCTTATGGCTTGTGATACCTGATGCACGAGAGTTGTTCTGTCTAGGATCGAGCCCAAGGTGCGTTTTGACTTATGGATACCATGCATGAGAGTATTTTGGTCTAGGGTTGAGCTCAAGGGAGTTAAATGACCTACGAGGTCATGAATGTTGTCCTCCGTAGTTTCGAGTTGAGACATTATACGAGAGTGGTCTGACATGTTTAACCCTTCCTAGGATCGCGATTGATTTCTCCCGGATGGATTGAGCTCTACTAACTATGCGCAATCCCAGAGAGGTTCCAGTAGTGCTTGTTTGATGATGCTGATTGATTAGTGTTTACTTTTGATATGCTTGCATTATATTGTGATTGTCGCTTGTTAGTCTGTTATCTCGATAGTAGTGGAAGCTAGATGTTGACTGGTGTTAGCTGAGGACATTAAGAGTTCTAGAGGTGATGAATAGTGAGTGATGTCGTCTAGATGTTGTGTGATGTTGTTTACTTGTTGGACTCATTGGGATTAGCGTATAAGTTCGTTGTGTGCTTACTTGTACTTTCCAAGTTGCGGGGGAGCAGTGCAGGTTCTTATGTGTTTACTCAAGCTGAGTTTCTCCTCCCCGCAATATCCGCTGTATCTATGGATCTCTAATCTAAGTCTTTCAATTGTTTATGCCTTTCATACTCAATATATTATTGTATTGGTTCCCTAGTTGTGTGCTACATTCATGCTTGTAGGTGATGTGGGCTGGTAGATTGATATCTTTGTTGTTGAATGGAGTTCCAATGTGGAGTCGATGCGCCTCCATGTCTTCGGAGTCGCTAGGTGTTTGAGTTAAGGGTAGTTTGGGGCCCTGTCTTGAACAATTGACTATTATTGTATTCATAGAGGCCATAGACACTGTGTATGGTTGTAGAGTTGTTGTAGCCAGTGGGCTATATTGTAAGTAGTTGTTTTCCAATATGTGGCCTTAAAGTAATTCTCATTGTGTATCTATTGCTGGTCTCAGCGCCCCATTTTAGTCTGTGGTTTACTCCGATTTAACTTGTGTTGCAATGTTGAACCTGTTGGTTCTAGATTGTTGTAGTTAGGAGATTGTAGGGTTCGCTTGGTCAAGTGCGGCATCAAAAGCCGGTCACGACTCCTAGGCTTGGAGTGTGACATCTTGAATATTTGAAAATGGTGTTTGCGCATAAAAGAACTAATGGCTAAGAGATTGCATGGTCACTAGCCGGGAATTATTTTTACCAAATGCTTTCTCTACTTCCTTTGCTCACCTCCTACTAATATTATTTATCATGTTGGCTGTAGGCATTGACTGCTTTGAGGATAAATCTTTTTAAGCGGGGGGATAATGATAGCAACAAAGAGACTCAAATCCAATGAAGGTACAAATATAGTCACGTCAAGATTCGAGGATGAATCTTCTTTAAGAAGGGGAGAACATAGTATCCATGGCAGCTCAATGTCATTAAAAGACATGGGTAAAGCATTTGGAAAGTTCCATTGAATAAGGAATTTCAAGACAAACCCAAATGGGCTGCAATTAGCAATTATAAAGTGTGTTGTGGATGGAAGGAAGATATCAAGCCCAAAGAAGATATTTTCTCCAAGTCTTACATCTATTTTAAGGCCTAAATTAAAGTTCAAGAGGATATGGAATGGGGCCCAAATCAGCCCTCAATGGGAGAAAATATTGCGGTACTTTTTAATTTAGTTTCTACTATGTTTAAGAGTTGCTTTATTCTATGCTGACTTCCTAGGACTTTGTTTGTGGCAGCTTTCATGCTAATAGTGTTCTGCTTTAATCTATGCTGACTACATCAAGTCAAAGTGTGGGCAACCTTCAATGTCTCTAGGAAATATAATTTCCTTTAACTGAGTCTTTGACTTGCTCCTTCTAGGATTCTATATAAAGGGGGTTCATTCTCTTTATTATAACAAAGTTTGATTTAATCCACAAGAGTAGATCAGTTCTGTGGAGACCATTTTAGGTTCTCTTTGAGTTATGCCCCTTCTCTTCTACTTTGAACCATAGATTGAATTTATTCAATGGTAAGATTCCTGGTTTGAGTTCCTCCTTTTTTCTTCTTCTACTTCTTCTCAATTTCTTGCTTCTTCTCTTTCATCAGCTCCTTCTCCCTTTCTAATTTTCTAATTTTAAACTCTTCCACTATTCGTGTCATTATCACGTTAGTCGTACATACCTCGAATTAGAACCTTAGACTCAAGCTTGAAAATCCTTAGGTTGAAGCAAATGAATTTCCTAGCTTTTCCCTTTAGATCTTGAGAGCTTTGATCCTTGATTCTCGCTTGAAATTGGGAGGAATGAGTGTTTAGGCTTTTAGAATCCTTACATAACCCATTTAGGAAACCCAAAACATTCACGTTTATGTTAATGATTTGGAAAATTATAAAGATATCCCTAGGAACCTTGTAATACCCCAAAAGTCCCTAACATCAGACCTAAGGGTTCAAGTGGAGAAAATAAGGAATATTACACCAGGTCATAGGATAAGACATCCGTTGACTCGTGATGAGACTTCACGAGTCGTAAAGTGACTCATGAAGTAGAGAAGGATTGGCAATAACTCGTGGTCAGGGGGTAACCATGAGTGGCAGTCACGAGTTGTGCAGTAGCTAATGACCTAAGTGAGCCGAATAAGATGGTCAAAGATGGAAGATTTGATTTCCCGAAGATGTCACGAGGGGAGTCACGAGTCTTGGTGTACCTCACGACTCATGAAGTGGGTCATTGTCTAGGTTTTTTAAATTCAAGATGGGATTTTTCCAGTAGACTTAACAATTGGGAACTAACGATTCGTCAAGTGCCTCACGAGTCGTGATGTCACTCATGAGGTCTGGCATAGTCAAATTTTCCTATAGTTTAGCAAGGGAATTTTCATAATTCTAAGATCCTAAACCCCAAACTACGTCATTTTTAAGCTTAGTTAGGAAGGTTTTAAGAGGGCTTGTTCCATTCTAACATGTGCCCTCCCATGCATGCAATACTAGAGAATTCCTAAGGAGATCAAGCCTAGAACTCTTCAATTCTTCTCCAATTTTGTATTGGCTTAGAAGAGTGTAAAACCAGATTACCCAGGTATGTAGGGCTATGAATTTGAGTTTCTTCACCATGCCCATATCCCATCTAATTTCACGAATTCAATGTGTATGATTCATGGGGTTTTAACCTAATTTATGAAATTTCTATGTATCTATCGCCGCCAATTTTATTCATGTTTCTAATGATGTTTTAAGATTCATGGGTATGTTTTATAATGATTTTGATTATAAGTTGTGATTTCAAAGTTTTAAGACCCAATTATGCAAGTTTTATAAAAATTTGTGATTATGGATCTATGTTTTCAAGCATGATGAGATGTCTTGTATGAAAGTATGACTATGAAGTACTGTGTATATATCCATGATTTTGATTATCTAGTCTATTTTAAAGTATGTTAAAAGTTTGGGAAATTCCATATGATCTAAGTATGTTTCCATGATTTTCTTTCTTACCACATAGTTTGGAGCCTAACTTAATTTTTTTAAATTGGTGGTATGTTTTGAGCCAAGGCTCCTCATGTTCAGTTTTCAAACTATGTAGGTAATGTTATGATCAGCTTCATCGAAAGATGATGGTTCGGCTTCATTGAAATATGATGGAGTGCATATACATGTTTTTTGAGTAGTGTCTAGCACCAAGTAGGGCAGGGTTCGTATAATCCTGCCTCTAAAACTACATGCCAATGTAGGTTTATTCAAATTCTTAGGACCTTTGTAAGATTCCCTGCCCCCAAGGGGCCTTCAACATGATATCGATATCATGGTAGTGCCCTTAGCTCCCACAAGGCTTTAGACGGCTCTGCCCACTGAGTATATACAGTTGGGACCACGTGAGCTCTATCGTGGTAATGTCAATTATATTACGAATCTCCCATTATCCCTCATGATTTCACTTATGCATGTTCATAAGTTATGATATTATGTTTTCGTAGGTTTGACCTAATATTCGCTTCATTTATGATTGCGAATTTTAGCTTTGGGTCATTCGATTCAATTATGAGATTTAATTATATTTAATCATGTTTTCAATTCATAGCATGCAGAATTACTCGTAATCTTATAATGTAATGATATGTGATATATATGTTTTCATTTTTACTTACTCAGATGCTTTATTTACCTTGCATACTCCATACATTCAAGTACTAACCGCATACTCTATCATGTATCGTTTCATGACATGTGATCGATGTTCGTGATCGCTTCCCGCCGCTAGCTAGTTCTCGCAGCTTAGCTTACCCATTTTTGTTGGTGAGTCCTCATCCATTGAGTGAAACTTCAATTATATTTGTTATTATCAATGTTCAGTTTCAGTCTTTTAATGAGCTAGTTGGGTCTTTTCCCATCAGCTCCTCAGTATATAGAGGCTCATCGCATATAGTTTTGTATTTCAATTTATGATTTAGTGTTTGAAATTTAGTGTTCGATGTTTGAAATGTTCGACTGCTATTTCATAATTTAGTTTTCCTGCATTACTTATATTGATCATTAGTTATCATGTTCATGCCAGGTTGACTGAGCCATTTATGGTTTTAGGGTTTCGTATCTCAATACCTGAAGCAAGGCCTGGATCGTGACAAACTTGGTATTAGAGCATTAGGTTTTAAAGTATCCTAGGTGTCCGAAAGCCGCATTAAAGGGAGTCTTTTTCATAAGTGAAGTGCGCAACACTTATGACGAAGAGGCTATGAAATGGTTTAGGAAATTTCCCTTATTTTGTGATCTATGTTGTGCGATGTAAAGTGTCTCTCTGGCCCTTCTAAACCCATGCTATACGATTTGTAGAATCATGCCTCCTCACCGAGTTAATGGAAGTGCAAAATGAGAATAAAATGGCCATGAGAATGGCAATGATATGGGCACCAACCTGCCCTACAAGCCCCAGAGGATCATGTGCTTGAGCAGGTTGTCCATGTTGAGTTTAGGGAAGCTATCTAGATGTTGCATAAGCATTGACCGCTTAGTTCAATCAAGAAAAAGGGCTCATGTCTCTTTAATGGGAACGTGGAAGCACCAGGAGTCGAGACTTCCTCGTGGATGAATCCCCCCAAGTTTCTTGGGTCGGGAGTGATGATGATCCACACGAGTTTGGCTGATGAGATTCGAAGATCACCCAGATTATGGGGTGACGGGGAGGAAATGTTCGTATCTATCCTTATCAATTGATAGGTTGTTAATATTTCCAGTTTAGATAGTGGAACGATGGCCAGGAGTCGGAGCGGGTCCCATTGGTTGGGATGAGTTTTCACAGTGTTCTTTGACCAATTTATTTCCTGGTAGATGAGGAGATCAAGGGCAAAAGCAGAGTTTGTGAACCTAAGGTAAGAACATGGACTGCCTAAGAGTATGCTTTAGAGTTCACCGCTTATCCAAAAATGTACAAAGGAGATGGTGGTTGATCAGAGAGCTCGGGTGAGTTGGATTTGTGCATGAGATAGCAGAATATCGGTCAAGAATTGCAAGACCACTATGCTTTATCAGGATATTGAGTTCTCCGATTGGTCCCGTATGCCCGCAGTATAGAAGCAGACAGTGAGTTAGAGAGAGAGAGAGGGCCAGGAGGGCAGACCGATAGCTTGGGTTCTCCTAGCAAAGGTCTGGTGGTGGACATCTTTAGTAGTCCCACAAAAGATCATCAACCCCAGTGCCACCAAGAGCAAGTGTGCCTAGCCTACAGCAATTATTGGGGACAAGCATCGTGTTCTCGAGGTCGTGGGAGAGGCACGTAGAGCCTAGCATTCCAGGATGCGACAAGTGTGGCAGAAGTCACACTAGTCAGTTCTTAATAAGCAGGTGCACGTTTTAGGTGTTGAAAGCCTGAACTATGCTTAGATATTGTCCAACAAATCTAGATAGGCCATAGTAGAGGCCATACCTAGCCACTGACCCAAGAGCCTCCACCAGCCCACTCAACTTAGTAGGGTGCATCCACTAGTGCGGGTGGTGGACAACATCAAAATAGATTTTATGCTCTCTCATCTCATCAGGAGCAGGAGGTATCCCTAGATGTAGTCACTGGTACGTTACGAGTATTTTATGTTGAAGTATATGCATTTTTAGATCCAGGTCTACTTTATCTTTTTATGATGCCCTATGTTGCTAATAGTTTGTGAGTCAGTCCTGAAATCCTATCAAAACCCTTCTCAATCTCTACTTCAGTTTGTGATTCAATTATAGCTCGATAGTTTTACAGAAATTGCCCCCGTCGTAGTCCTTCAAAAAGTCACCTCAATAGATTTAGTAGAGTTAGTCATGACAGATTTTAATGTTATCTTTGGCATGGATTGGCTACATGCATGTTATGCCTCAGTAAATTGTAGAACCTGTGCAGTAGAGTTTCAATCACCTCGTGAGCTAGTTCCAGAGTGGAAGGGTAGTCTAGCCTTTGCCTATAGGTTGCTTCATTTCCTACCTTAAGGCCGTAAAGATGATCTAGTCCAGCATATAATGGTATGTTCAAATCTCCTACTATCCAAATAGTTCCTATAGTGTGAGTATCCAGAGGTGTTTCCAGATGATCTACTGGGAGTCCCTCCTGAGCGGGAGATCGACTTTGGTATTGGACTCCTTCCTCCATATAAAAATGGCTCCACTCTGAGCTAAAGGTGTTGAAGGAGCAATGAAGGATCTCTTAGACAAGGGTTTCATCAAACCTAGAAAATCCCTATGGGGTGCACCCAGTTCTCTGTCCAAAAGAGGTGGATGGATCTTCGTAAGGTGCATTGACGACATAATAAATGGGTGTCATGTCAAAAAAGAAGGTTTTCTCAAGAATTGGATTACTTTTTACTAAATTTCAATGCAAAGCTTCGGGAAGATAGACCTCATATTGGGATATCATCATCTCAGGGTTAGGGAGAGTGACATCCTGAAGATAGCTTTTAGGACTCGGTAAGATTACTATGAGTTTGTCATTATGTCTTTTGGAATAACAAATGCTCCTCAAATTTTTATGAATTTGACGAACAGGGTATTCAATCCATATTTGGACATGATCGTGATCGTGTTCATAGATGACATTCTCATATACTCTCGGAGCGAGGAGGAGCATGCCGCTAACTTGAGGGTGGTGCTATAAACTCTTAAGGATCGTGCTAGTTGTTTGCTAAATTCAGCAAGTGTGAGCTGGTCAACCCCGCAGCATTTTTGGGTCATGGCATCGAGCTGTGCAGGTGGACTCTCAAGATAGAGGCTGTGAAGAATCTACCTAGACCAGCTAGCCTTCAGATATCAAGAGTTTCATGGGTCATGATACAAGAGGAGGTTCGTTGAAGGATTTTCATCCATTGCGGCATCGTTGACTAAGTTGACCCAAAAGAAAGTAAAGTTTCAATGGTAAGAGGCTTGTGAAAAGAGTTTTCAGGAGTTGAAGACTCGATTCACTTACTCTAGTGTTGACCCTACCAGAGGGTATCGATGGATTCGTGGTATATTTTGACACTGATGAGTTAGTAATCACTCAACTCATTAGGCTCTGAAACTTGAGTTTATGTTTAATTCTTGAGTTGATTATTTGTATTTCTTGTGCACTTTTTGCTTTTATTGTGTGAAGATTCCTAAATGTGAAATAGAAGAGAAAAAAATGGAGCAAAAGAAGGAAGCAGAGTAAATTAGCGATTTGCATATGAAAACTAGAAAAATGCTGGCCAGGGGGCCAAACATCACCGCCTTTGAGGATTAATGCCACCGGCGGTTCGCGAATTGCCGCGACGATCCACCGGCGTGTCTCCGTTGATTCTAGAATGGTGCCTATGGGGGCACCATCCAACACAAAGATGATAAAAAGTGTCCTACTCTTTTCAAGATATAAATAGAAGAAAAGTACTTTGTTAGAAATATGCAGAAGGAGAGATAGAACAGAGATATTGAGAGAGAATAAAGGTTAGATCACATCATTGTTTCCCTTTAGCCGAAGAACATTCTTAGCCGAGCTAGGGAGATTCTGATTGAAAATTGTAGAAAGTACTCTGCTCTATTTCTTGTTTGTACTAGTAAGTTTTAGATATTGTTGGAGATTATCTTGTGAAGTTGATTTTTCTACTCTTTTTATTAAATTCAATGATGCTATTGATGATGATTTTGTTTTTGAATTTCTTAACTACGAGTAGCTAAAATCATTAACAGAGGTGTGTGATGATGAATACCTAATTAGATTGGGTATTGCTAGAGTCATCTTCATATTATTAAAATAAATGTAAATCTATTAGATTCTCTTCAATCTATGGTATATGTCCATTGATTATGATATAGGTCTATTTATTCTTTCTTACTGTTGCTTGTAAAAGAATAATTATGTCTTGGAAGAGAATGTAGCAGGGCATGGAGAAGAGATTGTGAAATTGGGCTACAAATAGCTGAAATTGCATTTTCATTCCTTATTAGCAGCTAATAGCTAGAAATTAGTGAAGTGTTGTTCTCAAATTAAATCCGGTTGAGTTAAATTGTGATTATTTACACTTCTGTTGAACTCGTAAGATGACCCGCAGCATCCTGGACTAGTTAGTATTTCATCTACACTGCACCTCTAGTCTTCTACATCTTATTGACAACTTAATTTGATCTTGTTGCTTATTTTCACGATATCACCAATGAAATTCTTTTGCAAATTTCAACTCCCACTTTGTTTATTTTTTACACAATCACGTGGTGCAAGCTAATGTCAATTTCAATTCCATACTTGTAACTATCATTCCTAGTTCTCGTGGGACTCAACTCGCCTCTGCTTGGTTTACACTTGATACTGGCCGTATATATTTTTAATATGGATATATTTTGACATTATCAAAAATTTTGATAACGCCCAAAATACACTCCTCGCTTAGTATAAAAGTGTAAACACTGTTGTATAAAAATATCCCGATGGATGTCGGGGCCGAACTTCACAGAGAATTGAGCGATAATTCAAAAGTTATAACCTAATTCAAACTAAAACGCATAGTTGTTCAACATTTGAAAAGTAAACTTGGGGGAAATTAAAGGGAAAACACTATTCAATCTCCAAATTAGAACTAATTGGGGGAATTCCAATTGAAGTAAACTACAAGTGAGAGGCTAAAGCATTTTATAGATGAGATCACCACTAAATCAAGAATTCTTTGTCGCCTTGCACTCAAATTATCATAGATATGGTGATAATTCGGCATTCTCTTTTATTTTCAACCATAAGAATGTTTATGCCTTGCCCCAAACCCCAAAGCCAATTCAGCAAGTAATCAACCACGTTTTGTAAAGGACTGGAAGATATTTCTTATCCTGACTCAATGGAGGAAAAATGGAAGCCTGAATTCATCTCAGCTTAACCCCACACAACACTAATTCCTACTATTATCTTCACGAATTCTCTACTTTTCCTCAAGCAAAAGCACGAAAAGTAAAGCACAATTCATGTTTGCAACCATCAATTTTAGCAATTATAACTTGGATGAAGATAATAAAACTATGATTCAATAAGAATCCAAGAACAATTTATGAAAACCTAATCAAACTCAACAAATCCACCATGAATATACCTCTAGCTAGCAAATTAGTCAAGCATATTTAAAGATAGAGAGAAGATACTAAGAGGATCACTTACATTCACAAAGAGCTTCACAAATTTTCTTCACAAGCTCTACAACAAATGAACTTCAAAATGGGTTAAAGAAAAAGAAGAAGACAAATTTAAAACTTGTAATCTATGTAAAGAGATTCTAAATAAAATTTCTAAGGAAGAAGATGAAGTTTAGATGATTGAATTGATGAATGAATGAGTGGTGTAAGCAATGAAAGCTCTCTAAATATCTCATGACTTTCTTGTAAAACTTTCTCCAAATACCCTTGAAGATTCTAGATGCTTTGGAGAACTTTTTGGACCCTTTACCCTTCATTAGATGGCCTCTCGGTGGGGAACTGATGTTTCGTCAGAATTGGAGAGCACCAAACTTTAGCCATAAAAATGTTGTCCCTATTGTGTGGGAACCAGCAGTCATGGGCGTTTAGCTGGTGCATTCCCATGAAAGGCCAGCTGTTTAGCCTTTCTGGGCAGTAGCTTCGGTGTTTCACCAAGTTTCTCCCTTCTGGGTCCGCATTTGGTCGATTCAAGCATGTCCTGTACATTTTTTTGAGCTCAAATCTTCCTTTATCTTTGCCTACTTCATATGATAACTCATCAAATTTCTTCTTAAATTCCATGTGTTTTGCTCTGATTTTCATGCTTTACTCATAAGGTACCTACAAAGAATTCAAGAGAAAGCCTTACAAAATCCATAATGACTCAAAACTAAGCAAAAACTCATGATTAGGAGCCTAATGAGTTGGTAAATTTCCAACTCATCAAACCCCCAAACTTGAATCATTGCTTTTCCTCATGTAATGGGCTTACAGATGAGCAATGAACAACATGCAATACATGAGCTTTTGCATCAAGGTCCAATCAAGATATTCTTTCACAAGAGGACATTGCTAAAGCTTAGGGCACTATGGTAGTTGTACACAAAATCATCTATCCTCAAGACAAATACCAAACATTATACACCAACACAAGAAAAAAAGACTCAAACTATATTGCACAAGCTTCAATAGGTAATCAAGAATCATTAAATACAGTATTGCATGCATTCAGCTCTATTCAAATATGTGGCATAGTTCCTCAAAAAAGTTCAAAGAGCATCTCAAGTCATTGACACCACATTCAAAGCTTAAAGTCCACTACCAACTTGCCTTAATCATGCCTCTCTTTAAAAATAATTTTAAGCATGTACTCCAAGGAAATGATGCCCCTCATAAGAAAAGAGAATCCTACACATTTTTCTTTAGCATTTTACAAAACGGGATTATAAGATAAGACAAATGCGCTACTCACAAAGAATATCAAGTGCATCCAAATTGACGTATAGGTTTGCCCCTTCATATATATCAGCCACTAATGTAGTGTTGCTACACTCCAATTCAATTAGGACTTGTGGGTCATAATGAAAGGTAGGGGTGAAGGTAGGATAACTATTTAGCTTTACCGACTTAAATCCAATTCTAATTCCTTTAAAAACACTTGTATCATCCCATCATCTTATTGAGATCACTCCACCTTATTTCTCCTGATCATAATCTTCATTATTTGTGTATCACAAGCCACCCTCATAATTATGCGAATATCACATTTAGCTTGATATATGTAAGGAGATAGCACCTTTTAACTATTTTATCTCTTTTGATAATCTGAGTTCTTTCAACCCATTGATTCATTCATTTCATCACGATTTTGGTGCTACCACATTGACGCTAATATTTTTCCCCTTCTCTTGCAAACCCCTAAATCCTAGGCTTTTGCCTAATCTCACATTCATTTCCTTATTGCTCCCCATTTCGTGGGCTTCAACCCCCATTTTTTTGTTATTTTATCACTAGAAATTAGGGAGGATGGGTACCAAAGAGAAGGATTTTAAATGGTTATTAGGTTTGTAATGTGGTTTCCAAAGAAAGGGTCAGGCTCAAACATTGCCTACCAAAGATTAATGTTCAAGGAGGTCATTTGGGTTGAAGTGACTTTACAAAAGATGGCCTAAGATCATGTCTCCCAAGTGCAGCCCCATCTATCATTTCATTCGGCCAACCCTGTGGCTCACAATTTCTCCAACCTTGGTTGTCATCCCCTTGGGCACTATGGCCTTGGTTTGCCTTGGAATCCGTGTCGAGGACCTCCTATTTGCTGCCCATAATTGGCATTGTTTTTCATATCTTGGCGATGAAGACTCTCCTTCATATTGTAAGGGACCTTGCATCCCCACGGCATTTACCACCTTTGGCCCTACTCCCATTACGTTCTTCGTCATTAATTCTAGTTGTGTCATCATCTTGGCAAGATTTTCATCCCGCTCTTCTTCATCCCGATTCTCGCAACTCAACCACCAAGGCACTTGAACTGATCTCATGAGTGGACACACTTGTTTCTCTCGTTTGACAAGCCCTATTGGTCTTTATCATTCTGTTCAGGAGAGCTGTAGCCAACCTATATGTTTGATCCATAATAGAACCACCACTAGGTTTTTTGGCCACTAGACTTGTCAATTCAAATCAAGGGCCCCGTAGCTTGGAGAAGCACTCCATCCAGCAATCCATGATTTGGGTCAAAGAGCAACCTTCTTTATAAACCTTAACCATGCCTCAGTAATTACTCTCCTGGTTCTTGCTTGAATTTTGTAATATGATCTCTCACCAAGCATCTTTGATGGAGGGAAAAGTGGTCCAAGAAGGCTTGGTTACCTTCCATGAAGTAATACATCTCGGAGGGAGTTCCTCTAGCCACATTGTTGCCCCTCAATGAAAAAGGAAAGAGTCTCAACCTGAATGACTCTTGACCTGATATTTGTTATATTGAAGGGTTGGCATATTTCCAAAAAATTCTCAAATGACAATTCGCATCCTCGCTTGGTTTTCTGCCAAAGAGCTCCTTCATTTGCAAATAAGTGAAGCATGGTGCTTGTGACATGAAACACTGCATTCCCTACCATCGGTGGTAGGTGAATGGCTCTTACAACTTTCGACATTAACAAATTATCTTCCTCGAGTTCCATGTTACCTTCCACTGAGCTATGGTCCTCTGCTTGGGAGTGATGACTATGTGGTCATGAGATCCTGGAAACATAGCAAACTCACGTTAAGTAGCTACGATACAAAACTATTTCAACTTAACAATCAAATACAAGAATATCAAGAGCTAGTCCTCGGCAACGGCTCTATTTTTGATAACGCTCCAAAATATATCTTAATGCAAAGAATATACAATGATCGAAGTATAAAAACAAGAAACCTAATGAGTTCTGGGCCGAATCCCACGAGGAGTAGGGAATGATAGTTACAAGTATCGATTGAGAAATTGATGTTAGCTTGCACCACGTAGATTTAATATTATAAAACATAAAAAAAATAAAATTGGGGAGTTGAAATTTGCGTAGAATTGTATTGGGTGATATAGTGAAATAAAACAACAAGATTAGCTAAGCCAACAAGGATGTGAATGTGACTAGGGAGTGGTTTAGATGAAATACTAACTAGATCGTAACATGCCGTGTCATCTTACGAGTTCAACAAGTATAAATAATCTCGGGAGGTGGGTTATTACAAATTTTCAGCCCTTCTAATTACTCTCTCTCTTACTATAGTTTTGTCAAAACTCTAGCCACAACTTACCTCATCCCAATTTGATTTGGATTAGAAATTGCACTATTTCTAGCTATTAGCCGCTAATAAGGAATGAGAATGCAATTTCAATTCTTCGCCCAATCAAAATCTCTTCCATGCCCACTACTACATTCTCTTCCCGTGACTTAATTATTTTTACTAGCAACAACCAAACAAGAATAAATAGCCCCATATCATAATCAGTGGACCTTCCCTTATATATTGATGAGAATCTAATAGATTTACATTTATTTGAATAATATGAAGATGACTCTAGCAATACCCAATCTATTTAAGTATTCATCACACACCTTCTGGGGTTAATGATTTTAGCTACTCATAGTTATGAAGTTCAAAAATACATTCATTAATAGCATCATTGAATTTAATAAAAGAGTAGAAAATCAACTTTCACAAGATTATCTCCAACAATAGCTGAAACTTACTAGTACAAAGAAGAAATAGAGTAGAGTGCTTTCTACAATTTTCAAATGCATCTCCCTATCTCAAAATAAGAGAATGTTCTTCAAATCTAAAAGGGTAAAAAATGATGTGATCTAAGCTTTGTTCTATCTCATTATCTCTATTTTCATCTCTCCTTCTGCATATATTTGTACAAAGTACTTTTTTATTCTATTTATATCCCAAAAGTGCAACTTTTATTCTTTCCAGTTGTTGGGTGATTATACCCCCACGAGCACCATTCGAACCCAGAGACACCGCAGTCTGCCGGTTCCCATTCGTAAATCGCCAGGTATTTTTTCCTAACTTACTAAACCTTTCGAATATCGACGGTTCACTCCGGCATTCGCCGATGCTAATCCGTGAACCACTGTGTCTCTGCCACTTTTCTAGAACTTTGGGTGTCTTTCTACCACTGGACCGGTGAATCGTTGCTGGCAATTAGCTTGGACACCGCCAGTGGCATTAATCCTCAGGGTAGTGATATTTTGCCTTATTCGTTTTGCCGCCATCTCGCGAATCACCGATTTACTCTCACTTTTTTTCTCCATTTTTTCTCTTTTCTTCACATTTAGTCATCTGCACATAATAATATCAAAAAGGGAATAAAATTCAAATAATCAACTCAAGAACTAAACAAAACTCAAGTTTTAGAGCTACCTAATGAGTTGGTAAATTACCAACCCACGTACTTGAGGATCGATTGTGGCTGTGTATTGATGTAAAGCCAAAAGAGAGTCACAACTCATGCTTCTAGACAAATTAAGATCCGTGAGGAGAACTATCCGACTCATGACCTCGAGTTAGCAACAGTAGTATTTTCCCTTGAATGATTTTGAGACACTATTTTTACGGGTCTATGTGGATGTGCTTACGTACTCACAAGAGCCATACAGTGTTTACTCGTGGCGACTTAATTTCGTGACAAAAAGATGGTTAGAGCTTCTTAAGGATTACGACATGAGTGTCCTTTATCATTCGGGTAAGGCCAATATGGTGGCAGAGACGCCTTAACAGACTATCTAAGGAGAGTGTGTCTCATGTGGACGAGGGAAGGAAAGAGTTGGTGAAGGATGTGCATCATCTTGCACGACTAGGAGTTCACCTTGTTGATTCGACAGATGGTGGTGTCATTGTTCTAAGTGGCTCAGAATCTTCTTTGGTGATTGAAGCCAAGGCCAGGCAAGGATGAGGATCCTATTTTAGTAAAACTAAAGAAAAAGTTTAGAATCAAGGTAGAGGTCTTCCCAAAGGAGAGATGGTACTTCGGTTATCGTATTATTTGTGTTTGTGCGTTGATGATTTGAGAGAGAAGATGTTGCATGAGGCCTTATATTTCCTGATATTCTATATATCCAGGTGACACCAAGATATACCATGACTTACGAGGAGTCTATTGGTGGAGTGGCATGAATAAGGACATAGCAGCACTTGTGGCTAAGTGTTCGAATTGTCGCAAGTGAAAGTTGAACAACAAAGATCTGAGGTGCTTCAAGATATTAGTATTCCTACTTGGAGGTGGAGGAAATCAAAATGGACTTTTTACTGGGTTGCCTTGTACTTTTCAATAGTATGATCCCCATTTGGGTGGTTGTGACAGTTGGTTAAAGTAACTCATTTTCCACCGATCAAAACTACCGATTCAATGGAGAATTAATACAAACTGTAACATTCGGTATTTGGTTCGGTTGTATGAAGTTCTTCCATCATATCACATAGAGGTACTCAGCTTTACCTTCCAATTTTTGAAGTTGGTCCTGAAGGGGATCTGGTACTGTAGTCAAGCTTAGCATAGCTTTTCACTGCGTATAGATGGTCAAGCCGAGCGGCACTCATTCGTAATTTTGAGGATATGTGTTGAGAGCATGTGTGATTGACTTCAAAGGTAGTTGGGATGATCATTTACCTCTCATTGAGTTTGCATATAATAACATCTATCATTCCAGCATTTAGATGGCTCTGCGTGGAGGCTCTTTATAGGTGGAGATGTAGATCGCCTATTAGTTGGTTTGAAGTATGGTGAAGTTGTCTTGATAGGGAAAGATTCAGTTCATGAGGTTATGGAGAAGGTGCATCTTATAAGGGAAATGCTGGAAAACAACTCAAAGTCATCAAAAGTCCTATGCAAATATGAGGAGGAGAGAACTTGAATTTGAAGTTGATAATTGGGTGTTTCAAAGTATCTCCTATGACGGGAGTGATGAGATTCGGAAAGAAGGGGAAACTTAGTACCTACTATGTTGGCCCGTATAGGATTGTGAGAAGTCAAAAAGGTGGTCTATGAGTTGGAGTTACTTCCTGCACTGGCCGTAGTACATCTACTATTCCATGTATCGCTCATGGAAGTATGCACAGGATCCGCTTTGCTACCTGTTGAGAGCATGTGTGAAGGATAGCCTTAGTTATGAAGAGGTTCTAGTTGAGATCCTTGATTGTCAAGTCTGTGAAGCCGAGGAATAAAGAGGTAGCTTCAATGAAGGTCTTGTGGAGGAATCAAAATATTGAGGGAGCTATGTGGAAGCCAAAGAAGATATGACAGCTAAATACCCGCATCTTTCCCTTCCTTAGCCTCTAGCTTGAGGTATAAGTTTTCCTCCTTAGTACTCTATTCAGTTTCGTGTTTAGTTCATGTATACCAGTTTCTTTGATGTAAGTGAATGTATGTATGATTTCCTATGAATTACCACTCATATATTTCAGTTCGGAGTCGGGCCACTTAAGCAAGTTTTCATCTCTTTCAAGATGTTCAAGATCTCGATGACAATTTACTCCAAGTTTTTCATTATGTTTATCCACATCCGAGGATGAATGCTCCAAGGGGGATATATTGTAATACTCAAAGTCCTCAGACGTAATCCAGGGTTCAAGCAGAGAAAATAGGAAATTATTGGACCAGGCCACGTGGACGAACGCTGAACGGTGTGAGGAGACTTCTACAAGTCGTAAAGTGACTCGTGAAGTGGAGAAGGATTTGCAGGAACTCGTGGTTAGGGGGAACCACGAGGCGCTCACAAGTTGTGATGTAGCCAATGACCGTAAAGTGAGCCATTGTCAAGAGGGAAGATTTGATTTCCCGAAGACGCCACGAAGGGGAGTCACGAGTCTTGGTATACCTCACGACTCATGAAGTGGGTCTTTGTATAGGATTTTGAAATTCAATATGGGATTTTCCAGTAGACTGTACAATTTTGATCTAACGATTCGTCAAGTGCCTCACGAGTTGTGATGTCACTCGTGAGGTCTGGCAGTGTCAAATTTTCCTGTGTTTTAGTAAGCGTGTTTTTGTAATTCCTAAGATCCTAAGACCTAAACTACATTGTCTTAAGCTCATTTAGGATGGTTTTAAGAGGGTTTAATCTATTCTAACCTATTCCCTCCCAATGCATGCAAGAATAGAGAATTCCTAAGGAGATCAAGCCTAGAACTCATCAAATTTTAATCCAATTCCTTTGGGCTTTCAAGGAAGAGTGTAAAACCATATTACCCGGTATGTAGGGTTATGAATGGGATTTTCTCTTGACTCTCATTCCCAAATCCCTTATCAATTCAAGAATTCAAGGTGTATGATTCCATGGGGTTTTAACCCAATTTATGAAATTCTCTATGTATCTACCATGTGTCAATTCTATTTATGTTTCTAATGATGTTTTAAGATTCATGGGCATGTTTTATAATGATTTTTATTACAAATTGTGATTTAAAAGTTTTAAAAATATGAGGCCAATTATGCAAGTTTTATGAAAATTTGTGATTATGATCTATGTTTTCAAGCATGACGAGATGTCTAGTATGAAAGTATGATTATGAAGTACCCCTGTATATATCCATGATTTTGACTATCAAGTCTAATTTAAAGTATGTTAAAAGTTTGGGCAAGCCCATATGATCAAAGTATGTTTCAGGATTTACTTTCATGTTATGATATTAGCTTACCACATGATTTTGGAGTCTAGACTCCCGCTTTTCAGCTTGTGGCATGTTTTGAGCCAAGGCTCCTCATATTCAGTTTTCAGACTATGTATGTAAATTTACAATCAGCTTCGTCAAAAGAAGACGGTTCGTCTTCATTTAAAAATAATTGAGAGCATAGGCATGTTTTCGGGAGTAGTGTCTAGCACCGAGTAGGCAAAGGGTTCAGATAATCCTGGGCCTCGGAACTCTGTGCCAATGTAGGTTTATTCAGATTCTTGGGACCTCTCTTGTGAGCTTCCCCTTCCTCCAAGGGGTCTTCATCTTGATATCAATATCATGGTAGTTCCCTTAGCTCTGACAAGTCTTTAGATGGCTCTGCCCACTTGAGTTTAATAGTCGGGATCACGTAAGCTCTATCGTGGTAATGTCAGTTATATGACGAGTCTCTCATTGTCCCTCATGATTTTAATTATGCATGTTCATCAGTTATGATATTACCTTTCAGTAGGTTTGGCCCAATGTTCAGTTTTACTTATGATTATCAATTTTAGCTTTAGGTCATTCGATTTAGTAATGAGATTTAGTTATGCTTAATCATGTTTTTAGATAATAGCATGCAAACCTTAATCTCAGAATATTATGATGTAATGATTTATGATATACATGTTTTCAGTTTTGCTTACTCAGTTGTTTTACTTACCTTCCATACTCGGTACATTCGAAGTATTGACCATATACTCTATCCTATATTGTTTCATGATACAGGTTCAGACGTTCAGGCACAGTCCCGCCGCTAGCTAGTTCTCAGATTTTAGCTTACCCAACTTGGTTGGTGAGTCCTCATCCATCGAGGACCTTCGTTTATCTTTGTTACTATCATTTTTCAGTTTCAGTCTTTTAGAGAGCTAGATGGGGTTTTTTCCCATTAGCTCATCCATATCTGGAGGCTCATAAGACATAGTTATGCATTCAGTTTCGGATACAGTGTTTGAAATTTCATAGATGTTTTAAATGTTCATACTTCCGCGATTTCAGAAATTAGTTTTTCGCATTATTTATATTGAGCTTTAGTTATCATGTTCATACATGGGTCGACTTGGAGCCATTTACGGTTCTAGGTTCCGCTTCTCAATCCTATCCTATGTTCAGGTCGTGACAAACATGTTTTGAAACTTTGCGATTTTTTCCTGCTGCTTTTCTAATGGCTGAAGTGATGAGCCATCACTTGCCCGACCATCTGTCATCTCCTCCGTCACCTTTAAGCTAAAGGTCCTAAAAATTATGCCCTTTTTATGAACAAGGTGATGGGTCGTTGTCCACTTGATGGTTCGTCAACCTTGTGTCAGCTTTAAGCAGAAGATGCTAAATTCTGGGTGTTTTGACAACCAAGGTGACGGGCCATTATCCATTTGACAGGATGTCACCTTCTGGTGTCAGATAAGAAACATTCATTAGACTTGGATACTCTTATTTCTTGTTAGTGAAAAACCGTTTATCTCTCCCTTGGGATCATTCGTCCTCAAATGAAGATTGAAAATAGGATGAAATTGTTGATCTAACTAAGATTAACTAAATTGAACTCACGCAACTTACATGCTTACTAAGGAACTCAATGACAACTGAATGGAACATAAAACTAATATGAATACTACAAGAGGAAACTATTACTTCAAGATGATTCTTGACTATGAGGGAATAGATTAGAGTACTTGGCCATCATATCTACTTTAGCTTCCCAAGTAGCTCCCTAAATAAGTTGATTCCTCCATAACACTTTCATAGAAACAACTTCTTTGTTCCTTAGCTTACGAACCTGACGATCTAGAATCTTAACTGGAATCTCTCTATAGAACAAGTTATCCTTAACTCCAACACTTTCTGTGCGCACAATGAGTGAGGGGCCTCTCACACACTTCTTAAGGATAGAGATGTGGAAAACTAGATGGATTGACGCTAGCTTAGTTGGAAGCTCCAACTCATAAGCTTCCTTGGTAACTCTCTTAGAAATTTGATATGGACCAATATAACAAGGACTAAGCTTCTGCCATGACCCAAACATAGGTATGGACCGAGACACGAAACCTAGATCCACGAATGACCCCAAGTTAACCCATGACATTAACATGACAACTATAGAGCTTTATATCAAGCGTAATCAAATACTTAAACATATATAAGTGAAAGTATGAATCACAAAATATATAGAAATGGAATATCATAACAATGAGTATGAAGCTAAATATACAAATCTATGTATAAAAAGCCTCTACTAACTGAAAAGATACTGGGACAATCCCCTATCTATCTCTAAGTCTAAAACAAACAAATATACTAATACTGAAAGATAGATGCCCTCGGAGGATGAGGACTTACCCAAAGAAGGGTCTAAATTGGAGCGAGGGAAGGAGAGAACGTGACATACCAAAAATAGCCTTCAGAACTCAGTATGGTCACCACGAATTCATGGTTATGTCCTTTGGACTAACTAATGCCCTTGCAGCTTTCATCGATATGATGAACAGGGTTTTCAAGCAGTATCTAGACATGTTCGTCATTGTATTTATTGATGACATTCTGGTATATTCTATAAACGAGGAGGAACATGCTAGCCATCTGAGGATAGTGCTATAAATGCTTAGATACCGCCAGTTGTTCGCTAAATTCAGCAAATATGAATTCTGGTTGAAGTCTGTGACTTTCCTTGGTCAAGTGGTCTCAGGTGAGGGTATTCAGGTATATCCTCAAAAGATAGCAACGGTGAAAGACTGGCCAAGACCTACTTCCCCAATCGATATCAGAAGTTTTCTAAGTCTAGATGGTTATTATCGACCTTTTTTTATGCCCCAAAAGCCCTAAGATCAGAACCAGGATTTTAAACAGAAAAAATGGGAATTTTTGTACCAGGTCATAGGACGAGACGTCCAGTGACCCATTAGGAACCCCCCGAGTAGTTAAGTGACCCGTGGGAAGAGGCTGGGACTTTGATTGAAATTTGGGATTTTAGGTGACCACGGGTGGGACCATGAATCGTGGTCAACACCACGAGTCGTCAGGTGTCCCATGGTCAGGAGTTGACTAAAGACTTGAAGAATGGGGCAGTGAAGGTAACGACTGGTCACCACGAGTCATTGGTTACACCACAAGTCGTGGTGTCCCTCGTGGTGACCCTCAGAGGAAGAATGGGAAGTGTTCATGATGAAGGTAGACAACGAGTTGTGGCTAGTGACAATGACTTATCCTATCCCTAGTTGGAACTAGTAGTCTGTTTTTCCCTGCGAGTTTATTAAGGGCTTTTTCATAATTTCTATGTTCCTAAGGAATAAACTACATTGTTTTAAGGTCAAAATGGAGTGTTTTAAGAATGTTTAAGTCATTATAAGCCTATCCTAATTCATTCATGAAAGTTTAGAAGTTTTAGAGGTGATCAAGGCTAGTTCTTCAAAGTTCTTCCCCAATTCTCTTTGGGCGATCAAGGAGGTGTGAAAATTAGATCTCTTCAGGTATGTAAGGCTATGAATGGGTATAATTGTCCACACCCATGACCAATTCCCTCTCAATTCATGGTGTTATACTTGATGATACCATGGGGTCCTTACCCAATGCATGAATTCCTAAGTTTTATTCATGAGTATGATCTAAGCGTGTTTTAAATGATGATTTATGATTAATGGGAAAATTTGACAAATCTGAAATTCTACAAATTACCTGATAAGCCTCTATCATGTCTGAAGAGCTAATGGGACAACACCCCTAACTAGCTCACTAAATTCTAAAATTGGAAATAACATAACTCAAAACTAATATAAGGTCCTCGAAGGATAAGGACTCACCAATAATAGGAAAGTGAATTGAGTCGCGGGAAAATTGGGTTAACCGCAGAACTGAGTCTGATCGCCTGTACCTGTATCATGAAATGGTATAACATAGAGTATGTGGTCAGTACATGGAATGTACTAAGTATACAAGGTAAGTCAAACATATTGAGTAAGTATAAACTGAAATCATGTGTATAAACATAAATCATAAGATCATGAGAGTAAGGACTGCATGTTGAAATATGAATCTGAATCTAAATCATGTATTGTCATAAGCTAAATATAACATCTTAATAGAATGAACCAAAGCTAAAATATAAATCATACATCTTGCCATAACTGAAATCGTAAGTAAAAGCTTATAAGTTGATCATTGCGTCAAACCTGTTGTAAAAAAATATCTTAAGTCATGAACTGCATAACTAAATTCATGAGGAACAATAAGAGACTCGTCATAACCGGTAACCACCATGTATGAGCGCATGATGATCCCACATATTGCCCACGTTAAGGAGAGTCTTCTTAAGCCTTGCCAGGGCAAAGGATAAGTAAGGTGTGATATCGCGGTGTGCCCTTGGGTGGGGAAAAATACTCTCTTGAGAGGTCTCAGAATATATCCCAATATTGGTGCATAGTTTATGAGACTGGGAACCTCTAGATTCCTAGCCTAATCGATTCTAGATACTACTCCCAAAACATCTATAATACTCGTATAATTTTATTCTCAAAATATAGCTTGAATATGAACATTAGGGAGCTTTTACTCCGAAATAAATATATGATAATTGATCTTGTTAGCCTTGGCTAAATCATGAAACATACTTGACTTGTGTGGGCTTTCCCAAATCTTAAAATCATGCATACTTGAAATAAATTTCATAATAAAAATCATGAATTCAATCATGGGTAATTTGTAAATATTCAATCATGCTTGAAATCATGAATCATAAACTTGACTTTTTATGAAACTTTCATAATTGGGCATAATTTTATAAAACTTGAAATCATGAATTTATAATCAAAATAGGTATAAAATTTGCCCATGAATCATAAAACATACTTTGAAACATGAAGAAAATTAACCCATAAATAAATCATAGAGAATTTCATGAAATTGGGCTAAAACCCCATAGGATCTTCAACTTGAAATAAGACTTGAATTCATGAAATTGAGGAGTGATATGGGCATAAGGGTGAAAGGAAACTCCCATTCATAGCCCTACATACTTGAGTAAGCTGAATATCTATACTTGACTTTGAAATCCTAAGATATTTGGGAAAGAATTGAGGAATTCAAGCTTGATCTTAAAAGGGAAACTACTAAACTTGCATGCATAGGATTTGAATGAATTAGAATAGGTTAAACTCCCGTAATACACTTTTTCAGAGCTTAGAACGACATAGTTTAGGGCTTAGGATCTTAGAAATTACGGATGCCCTTACTAATTTCGCAGAGAAATACTCACTTCCAGAAGTAATGACTCACACCACGAGTTTTTATCTCGATACCACGACTCGTGGTATCACCCGTTACTTCCTTCAAAATTTATCTTAGTTCTTAGGCCTTCGAACGATGACTCAATAGCATGGGCCGTTACCTGGCAGTTTGGGCACTTGGCTACGAGTTCAACAATGTCTCNCCGTTACTCGACACAACGACCCGTTGTATCCTCTCATTGTAACCACTGACTCCCTAAGTATAGCTTCTGGAATCTCTAACAAGGGCCAAACAATGAATCGTAGCACCAAACCATGGGTTGTTGGATCCATCCGTTGTCGCTGCACCAACTTTCACTGCACCTTCTCACAGGTACTAACCACGACTCGTTGTTCCCTACAATGAGTCGTACCATGACTCGTACAATCCAATCTAACAATACATACTCAAATGATGATTCCAATCCACGATCCATTACAGGGACCCACGAGTCGTTCCATGACTCGTTGTTACTGGACTTTATTTAGCAGATGACCATGATTGATCCTATGACTCGTTACTTCTGACCATGACTCATACAACTAGTCATCCTGTTAAAAGTTTTCCCTTTGTCCGAATGGTCACATTTTCAACCCCGAATCTAATTTTAGAGACTTTTGAGGTATTACAGAAACAAAAATTCAAACTAAAATAGAAATTAAAAGCTCCTACATATTAAATATCAGAAACTTTTTAGAAAATATACAAATAGTTTACATGTTCGAATGCAAGAAAGCTATTACGTACT
>JACEIK010001188.1:101177-113905 GCA_018107945.1 Datura stramonium
TTGGAATGCGATTTATAAGTCGCATTTTGCCTTGCGACGCGCCGACTTGGCGCTTGTCCGATCTTTCCCCGGGCCTTTTTCTAGCATGTATGGCTTTCAATACGCTTAACAAACATGCGAATAGGCCGTCTATGTACCGGGAATTTACGGGGTGTAACACTAGCTTTGTTGTTGCCTACGGGACTATATGGATCGCTCCAAGGAGCTATATGTTGTCCCAAGGGACTATGCTGAGGCCCAAGGGCCATATTACAGTTCATTCTATGGCTGGACTTTTATATTTATGCCATATCGGCATCACTGAGCAATCTCTGAGCATATGATTGGGCTTTCCATACTCGAAACATGCACCTGTTCCCGCTAAACACTCACTAGCGTGCCTCCTACCACACCTTCCACAAACAAGAATACTGGCTCAACCAACTGGCTCCCCTAACCTTGAGAACCTAACGCCCGTCCCGTATGATCATGCCTAGATCTGCATGGAACACTTGCTGCTGTTGGTGCTGGGGCTGATGATCTCTGGTGGAACTGTTGATGATGTCTACCACCCGACCTCGGATGGGAGAACCTACAACTATCTATCCTGTCCCTTTTTTCCTATCTCTCCCTCTCCCTCAACTACACTACCTCCATCTGCTAGGCATACAAAACCAACCGGGAGAAGTCGATGTCCTGATGTAGCATAGCGGTCCTGCAATCCTGGACCAAGTAGTCCACTACTATAACACCCTGGAAATTTTTTAGTGATTATTTGATATTTTTATGCTAGGTTAAGGAAAGTACAGGTTGTATATTGGTCGTAGATGAAAATGGAAATGTGTACATCAAAAAACCAAAGAGTATGTGAAGTTCATAAGTAAGGGTTAAATTTAAACGATCATATCTCCCAATATATAATGAATTAGAAGCCCCACGACCTATCAAATTAAAGTTCTTTGAGTCTACTTTTCATAACATCAAACCTCTTGTCAATTGTAGTTTGGAGTAAGAATTTGTGTGCATTTTACCGAAGTATCGTGAGCGGTGACGCGGGCATGAAGCCCTAGCGCCTCCACTGCCCTATTTACTTAAAATCTGATTTTTCAATTGTAGAAAACATTTTCAGCTAAATCTAAATTGACCAGCTTTCTAAGGATTCCATTTCTCTCTCAATTCCAGCAGCTAGGACAGAGAAAATCAAGGAGGAACATCAAGCAAAGTTCAAGAAAATCACAAGATAAGTTGAGATTACTTTGCCAAGTGTGTTAGGGGATGTTTTGGAGTTCTTTTTGGAAAGGTTTTGAAGAAGTTTTTCTGCATTTCAAAATCTATTTGGACTGCCTATATATCCATATTTTAGTAGGTGTTGAAATCAGGAGAAAAGGTAAGGATTTCGCCCTTTTTAAACCTCTCAAATTGCCAACCGAAAATCTGGAAATTGGTTGCTAAGTGAGCTGCCGATGGACTGTTTGTGAGGTGAGTTTTGCTCGTTTTCCTTAGGATTTTTGGCTGTTTATTTTTCTGGTAAAACTAAGGTAAAATTTCCTCTTGTTTCTCCCTCAAAAGTTAGTGAAAACTAGTTGAGAAAATGGCTAAATGTTGTTGATGTTGTCGTGTGTTATTGTTGCTATTATGACTGCCTCTGGTTAGTTATTTTGGCTGCATTTTTTTGCTATATATTAGCATCTTTTTGCTATATATTAAGCTTGTCTTTGTCCTATAAAACAACTGTATTAAGGAGGTTGAAGGATGATCATTGAGATAGTAAATCGGCTAGAGAAAAGTTCATCGGAGAAAGGTATGTAAGGTGCCCCGTCTATCGTTCTTTTAAGAACGATTCGTGTGTTGTGAATCAAATGAGCAAGAAACCTATTTAAAATTCTTGAGGAAGTATGTTAATCATCATTTAAGCTTTAAAGTTTCATGTTTTATTGAGGATAAATGTTAAGATTATGCCTAGCCAAAGTGAGACATCTAAAGTGTGATATTGTGTTGGTTGTTGTCGTAGTTGTAACCCCTCAGTGTGGGCATTGTTAGCTGGTCCTTACTGTTTGTCATGTGTATATATATGTGATGTTAAATGTGTTTAAAGGTCTGGTTGCTAACTGAAATTGGTGAAAGAGCCAAGATGAGGACGCGTAAACAATTTTATGCCTCGTAAAGACGTCGCAAGATATTAAGGGTAAACGAGCTTATAGAATTAGGATTACCTGGTTATGGTTGTCCTTTATCTTATGTGTATTTTATGAAATATGTCAGGCCAAGGGGAGATTTCATAATCCCTTTCCCTTAAGATGAATGCCAAGCTAGCGAGTTTCTGAGGTCTAATGTCCCTGGAACATGATCTATAAATTTTGTTGAAACTCTTAGGTCATCCGTAGTACCTTATGATTTATAGATGTTTTTAATGCATGAATTTAAGTTCTATTTTCTAGCTTTACATGTTATATATACTCAGTTCTAGTTATGCATTACGAAGGAGGCCTATGCAGGCCACATGTTTAGTATTCGTCATTTCTATGATGTACGTATTGAGCTGGTACAATATAAGCCATATCGGATCCATTTATGATTTTGTCTAAGATTTATTGATTTTACCTCGGTGTGGTACACCGGTTGAAGGTCTTGTTATTTTACCTCGGTGTGGTACACCGGCTGGAAGGATTTTACCCCAGTATGGTACACTGACTGGAGGCATTTTTATTTTTACCCCGGTATGGTACACTGGCTGGACGAATTGTATATAGATTTTATGGTCGGCTGTCTGCTGGCATTTCAGTTATAGTCTTTGTTTTGCATTAGATGGTTGCATTTACACTTCAATAAAGAGTTATTGTCAGGTTTTTGTTTTCAGGATTCCGGGTTGTTACTACTCCTTATTTCTGACCTAGTTATCATTTTTATCTTACATGTTTACAGTTTTCAGCCCTACATACCAGTACATTTTATTCGTATTGACATCCCTTATCTTGGGACCCTTCCTGCAATTGTGATGCAGGTACAGGCCGAGGCTTAGATCATCAGACGTAGTAGGAGCCAAATTTTAGTAGAATAGTGGTATGCTCTTCTCTTCCAGGAGCCATGTCCTAGTTTGGACTATTTTCAGTTTTGTGTACAGCATGGGTAGCCGGGGCCCTGTCCCGTGCATTTCAGTTTGTTTACTCTGTAGAGGCTGATATTGACTAGTTTGTATAGTAGTGTGGGTTGTGTAGTCGTATTGGTTTTTCATTGCTTTGCTTAGCTTTATTGTAGCCTTGTCGGCTTTCTAGGTTGCATATTTATAATTTTCAAGGAATTATTGGCCCAGTATTTATCTTGGTTGGTTGTGACAGGTGGCTTGGTCAACTCAGTGTTACATTTATAGATGCTATATTGTCGGCTTCTCGATCGATCATGAATCGAGTGCCAGTTGCGCTCTATCCCAGTTTTGGGGCGTCACAGACTTGGTATCAGAGCGAAGTCATGTCCTAGGGAGTCCACAAAGTCGTGTCTAGTAGAGTCTTACTTATGGATTTGTGTGCACCATACTTATAATCATGAGGCTACAGGACATTTAGGAATTATTTCACTTCTTATACTAATAGTTCGTGCTATAGGTCGAGCTCATAAGTACTGTGATATCTAAATCGTGTTATTATTTCAGAGTATGCATGTGACAAGGAAGATGACTACAAGGTTGATTTGCATAGCAATTGGGGAGGGTTCTAGTCTCCCTCCAGTGGATTAGAGAGACAGGTTAGAGGCTCAGCCCCAAGTATTACAGTTCCTCCGGCACCGGCCAGAGCAATGGCAGATAAACCTCCAGCTCCTCCCGCACCAATAGTACTTGAGGATAATAGAGTGGCAGACCCTCCCACGCCTGTGGTATCTCCAATTGTTCCTGAAGGACAGGGTCTTGAGGGAGCTGTTCAGCTGATGGCTCGTATAGCTTTAGATCAAGAGAGACGATTGGAGGCGATACAGAGACATAGAGGCCAGACAACTGAGAGTTCCAGGGCGCGCAAGTTCTTGAGTTTGAGCCCTCCTATATTCACCGGATCAGACTCGAGAAAGGATCCTCAGGATTTTATCAATCAGAATTATAGGGTGTTAAAGGTGATGCGAGCTACAACGACTGAGGAAGTAGAGTTGGCAGCCTTTAGACCACATGATGTGGCCATATTGTGGTATGAGTCTTGGGTTCGATCCAGAGGAGCCGATGCACCACCAACTTAGTGGGAAGAGTTCTCCGAGGCCTTTATACACCACTATCTACCCCGGGAGCTTCGACAGGCTCGAGCTGAGCAAGTTTTTCACCTAGAGAAAGGAAGTATGAATGTGCATGAGTATTTTCTTTGGTTTAATTCTCTTGTCAGGTATGATCCTCACATGGTTCAGACGATGGAGGATAGAGTTCATCGGTTCGTGTTAGGTTTGGGTCTTCATATAGCTCGAGATTGCTTGGGGTATCTACTCAGGAGCACATGCACATTTCACAAATTTATGCTTTCGCCCAGAGGGCAGAGGATTTGGTTCATCAATTACGGGATACTCAGAGACAGCAGGAGCAACGAAAGAGAGCTAGAACTTTGGGTCCTTATAGAGGGCCGCAGGGTGACTTAGGGGCTCATTCATCTAGGCAGTCAGGTAGGCTAATAGGGAGTGCCCCACCTCAGTTTCAGGGACAGGGAAGAGACCAAGGCCTAGCTCAATCTAGCTCTCGACGACAGGAGCGGGCGGGGCAGAGGCGACCACCATTGCCACCTTGTCCCCAGTGTGGGAAATCTCATTCATGTCAGTGTCGTCAGGGGCAGAATGTATGTTATCGTTGTGAGCAGCCAGGGCACTTTATGAGGGATTGTTCAGATAGGGTCGAGGTGGATCAGGCGCGATCAGCGGTTGCTTCGTCATCCTTCGTTCCCATACTTGATCCTCAGCTAGCAAAAGGTTGTGGTAGAGGCAGAGGGAGAGAGGCTTATAGTTCTGGGGCAACCAGAATCGATTTTATGCTTTGGGCGGTAGTTAGAAGTAGGAGGCCTCACCTGATGTTGTTACAAGTACTTTGATTATTTATTCTCGTGCAGTATATTTCTTACTTGATTCTGGTTATACACTCTCTTATTTCACACCGTTGGTTGCGAGTCAGTTTGAGATAGTCCCTGAGTTATTATCTATACCATTTTTTGTTTCTACGCCAATTGGCGAATCTGTGTTAGCTAGACGAGTTTACCAAAACTGCATAGTATTGGTATGTGATAGATCAACCTTAGCTGATCTAGTTGAGCTTGAAATGGTTTATTTTTATGTCATTTTGGGTATGTATTGGTTGGCGGCATGTTATGCTAATGATGATTGTAGAGCTAAGGTTGTCAGATTCAATTTTCCTGGCGAGCCAGTCCTGCAATGGCAAGGTAATGTCGCTACGCCTAAAAATAAGTTTATTTCATTCCTTAAGGTTCAGAAGTTTATATCCAAAGGTTGTATTTCTCACTTGGTTCGGGTAATAAACTTGGAATATGAGCCTACGAATCTCCAGTCAATTCCTATTGTAAATGATTTTCCTGAGGTCTTTCCAGAGGATTTGCTTGGAATTCCTCCTGAAAGGAAGATAGATTTTGCTATTGATCTACTTCCATGTACTCAACCTATATCGATCCCTCCTTACAGAATGGCTCCAGAAGAGCTAAGGGAATTAAAGGAGCAGTTGAGAGATCTACTCGAGAAGGTATTCATTCAACCTAGTGTATCGCCTTGGGGTGCAATAGTGCTCTTTGTGCAAAAGAAAGATGGGTCGTTAAGAATGTGTATCGACTATAGGAAGCTAAATAAGGTTACGATTAAGAATAAGTACCCACTTCCCAGGATTGATGACCTTTTTGATCAGTTACATGGTGCCAGATGCTTCTCAAAGATTGATTTGAGATTCGGGTACCATCAGTTACGAGTTAGGGAAGTTGATTTCCCCAAGACTGCCTTCAGGACTAGATATGGCCATTATGAGTTCTTAGTGATGTCATTTGGGCTTACTAATGCCCCAGCAACTTTTATAGACCTTATGTATAGGGTGTTTAGGGCTTTTCTTGATGTATTTGTCATCGTCTTCATTGATGATATTCTAATTTACTCGCGATCCGAGGCCGAGCATGCAGGTTATTTGAGAGCAGTATTACAGACTCTACAGCAACATAGGTTATATGCTAAATTTTTTAAATGTGAGTTTTGGCTAACATCTTTGGCTTTCCTTGGTCATGTAATTACAGCTGAAGGTATAAGAGTGGATAGTCTGAAGATAGAGGCAGTAAAGAGTTGGCCCAGACCCTTGAATCCTACAGAGGTTCGCAGCTTTCTGGGGTTAGCAGGTTATTATCACCGATTTGTGGAAGGTTTCTCTACTATCGCTGCACCATTAACAAAGTTGACTCATAAAGGAGCTAAGTTTCAGTGGACAGAGGCATGTGAGCGAAGCTTTTAGGAATTGAAGGATAGGCTGACTTCAACACCTGCCCTGACTCTTCCAGAGGGTGTCGAGGGTTATGTGGTCTATTGTGATGCTTCGAGAGTTGGGTTAGGTTGTGTTCTGATGAAACACAGCAAGGTCATTGATTATGCCTCTAGACAATTGAGGAAGCACGAGAAAAATTATCCTACCTATGATCTTGAATTGGCCGCAGTGGTATTTGCATTGAAGATTTGGCGCCACTACTTATATGGGGTACATGTTGATATCTTCACAGATAATAAGAGCCTCCAGTATTTGTTTCAGCAGAAGGAGTTGAATTTACGCCATAGAAGGTGGTTAGAATTGCTGAAATATTATGATGTTAGCATTTTGTATCATCCGGGCAAGGCAAATGTTGTAGCTGATGCGCTAAGTTGCAAGTCTATGGGTAGCTTGAGTCATATTTGGGTTGACAGGATTGAAATGATGAAGGCTCTACGGCAGTTGGATGACTTACAAATTCGGTTACTGGATGCCGAAGATAGGGGTGTTATTATCAAAAACACAGTAGAATCGTCCTTGGTAGCAGAAGTTAAGCAACGACAATATGATGATGCAAAGTTAGTCTTACTGAGAGACAGTATACCACAACAGAAGTAGACCGATTTGATTGTGGACCCGATGGAGTTCTTAGATACCAGGGCCGTCTATGTGTACCTAATGTGGGTGAACTACGGGAACAAATTTTGAATGAAGCTCATTATTCTCGATATTCAGTACACCCAGGTTCCACAAAGATGTATCGTGACCTGAGGCAGCTATATTGGTTGAATGTCATGAAAGAGGACATTACCGGTCTTGTGACTCAGTGTCCCAAATTGCAAACAGATGAAGGTTGAGCACCAGAGGCCTGGAGGGTTGGTGCATGATATAGAAATTCCAGCCTTGAAGTGGTAGGTGATTAATATGGATTTTATTATGGGATTGCCTAGAACGAGCAGGAAGCATGATTCTATCTGGGTAATAGTTGATAGATTGACTAAATCAGCTTACTTCTTGCTAGTTAAGACCACGTATGCTGCAGAGGATTATGCTAGGCTTTATATACGAGAGATAGTTCGCCTACATGGCGTCCCCTTATCCGTTATTTATGACAGAGGTGCTCAGTTCACATCAAACTTCTGAAAGTCTTTCCAGAAAGGCCTGGGCACTCAGGTAAGCCTCAATACCGCATTTTATCCTCAGACAGACGGACAGGCTCAACACACCATTCAAACGCTTGAAGATATGTTGCATGCCTGTGTTTTAGATTTTGGCGAAAGCTAGGATGATCATGTTTCCTTGATTGAGTTCACCTATAATAACAGCTACCAGGCAAGTATTCAGATGGCTCCATGTGAAGCTTTATATGGGAGAAAATGCAGGTCACCAGTGGGTTGGTTTGAACTCATTGAGGTAGAGTTATTGGGGACATACTTAGTGCAACAAGCTATTGACAAGGTTAAACTTATTATAGATCGACTTCAGATAGCCCAGAGTAGGTAGAAGTCGTATGAATATGTACGCCGTCGAGCGCTTGAGTTTGTTGTTAATGATTGGGTCTTCCTGTAAGTGTCTCCTATGAAAGGCGTTATGAGATTTGGCCGAAAAGGCAAGCTGAGTCCTAGATATGTTGGGCCCTATAGAGTTATCCGCAGGATAGTAAAAGTATACAAACAAGAACCTAACCTGGCCCCCATATGTTGGGAAGGTACAAGCAACACAGTAATAACCTACCTGGGCCCCCATAAGCCTCGGCAGGTGCCAATCAATCTATATACCCCTATTGGTACCCCTCTGGCCATGCAAGTAACTGTAGCTGCACTGAGCCCTTGTAATACCTCGGAAGTGCCTAAGAGTATATCCGGGAAGCTAAAATGCAAAGCTGCTAAAAATTGGGGAAAAAGTTGCAGGACGAGAGGTACAACGACTCGTGGTATGTAACCACAAGCCGTTGTTGGAAGTCGTGGGTTCAGGTGTTCAGGTTGTAGAGGCAATGATTGATGTAATGACTCATTGTACGAAACAATGAGTGGTTGTTAGTGGTCGTGGTAAGAGATGGGCTTAGAAGTTGGGGAGTTTTATGGGTCATGCAATGACCCATTGTGAAGAGTCGTCATAAGGGAGCCCAGATCTCTAGTGGGAAATGACGGATGGGAACCACGAACCATTGTATCTTACAACGAGTCATGGTGAGGCTCGTTAAATAAAAGAACAGAGTTTCAGAAGAAGGAAACAACGACTGAAGGAACAACTTGTTGAAACTTAGGAAGACCCATCCTGTATGTTCGTGGTTTGATTTCGATATATGGATTGGGGTAGTGCTTAGCACGGGTGGATACCACAGGTCGTGGTATCTTCCAACAACCCGTTGGTTTGTCTGTTGGTTGGTCCAGTGGGCAATTTTCTACATAATCAGTAAGGGTATTTCTATTATTTCTTCATCCTAAGGCCCTATACTACGTCCTTTTAGGCTTATTTTAGTGGGTTTTTAGCAGGGGAAAACCTATTCTAAGTATGTTCCTTCCATGCATGTAAGTTTATGAATTTAGGAGGTGATCAAGAAATTTTCTAAGGGATTCTTCTACCAATTTCTCCTTGGGCAATCAGTGAGGTGGTAGGTTCATCCTTCCCAGGTATATAGGGTTTTAGAATGGGTGAAATCCTTTCACACCCATGCCCAAATTTCGAATTTAATCATGCATCCTCCTATTCAATTCCTTGGGGTTTTACCCAAATGCATGAAAATGTGATTTCTCTTTATGGGTTTGATTTAATTGAGTTTTAATTGTTGAATTATGAATGATGGGAATCTTTTATATTATTTTCTTTAAAATCATGTTTCAATCTTTTTAGATCTAAAATGTCCATTGATGAGAGTTCACGAAAGTTATGATTTATGATGAATACTTAATATTTAGAGTTTATTGATGATGAAAAAGCATGATTTCAAGTTACCCATGTTCATGAGAATATTTTTGAAATAATTGAGTATGTCAAAGTATTGGGAAATGCCCACATGTTTAAGAATGATTTACGATTTATGAACGAATTACATGATTTATCGATTTATGATGTCGGCTGATGAAAAGGGCCTTTATTCTTGGCTAAGAATGTTTTAAAGGGTATTAATGATGATAAATCTTATATCTTAGCCGACGAATCTTATTGCATGATGTTATTGATTTACGTATGAGCCTATATGTATGTTTTTGGGAGCCGTGTCTAGCATTGAGTAGAACGATATTCAAAGGACTACGTCGGTATCTCATAACCACATTCCACCATGAGTTTATAATGATATATTATATTTATAATGATCCCCTCAAATGTGATATCATGCCTAATGCACGACCATCGCCTGGCAAGCCAAGGTCGACTCTACCCTCTTGAGTGAGATAGTTGGGGCATCATGAAAGGCTCTACCATGATGGGGTCGATTAAGACGAGTCCTCCCATTGTTCCACATTTTTTATGCATTTTTATATCTATGTTATTTTCTCAAGTTATATTTGAGTAAGTTTACATACGATTATGATAATGAATGATTTGAAAGTCTTGAGCCTTATGTTTACTTACGAAGTTTATGAAACAAGCATGATGTCCTTCCCCTATGTTTATTTATGAGTTTATTTTACTTTTAAATGTCTGTTTTACTTACCTTGCATACTCGGTATATTTCACGTACTGACCGAATACTTTCTATGTTGTATCGTTTCATGATACAGGGTTCGGATCTTAGGCTCATCCTTATCCTTAGTTCACCTCAGTTCTCACTCTCAGCTATTGGTGAGTCCTCATGTTTTGAGGACCATTTCACAGACTTTCATGTTATTTCTGTTTAAGTATTGGTTGGGTCAGTTTGGGATGTTGTCCCATCAACCCATCTTACGTAGAAGAGGCTTTTAGACAGGATATAGAACTCAGCTTATGCATATGCCTAGTACTTCCGGTTTTTACACTATGTTTATGTTTCCTCTATGTTTTATGCTAGGTATTCCACTTTATTAAATGAGATTAGATGTATGCATGGTCCATGGGTCGACTTGGGGTCTATCGGGGTCCCTAGTCCCGTGTCTACGATCAGGGTGTACATTTGGATAATGACAAACCTTGTATTAGAGCCATAGGTTTGAAGTTTCCTGGGGTGTCTGGAAGTCGCGTTGAGTAGAGTCTTTTTCATGGGTGTGAGACGCGCCACGCTTATGACGAAGAGGCTACTAGACGGTTAGGAAATGCTCCTTTCTTTCATGTTCTATGTCGCGCGATGAAAAGTCTCTCCATCCTTATAATACATGCGATTCGCGATTGCAAAATTATGGCTCCTAGAAAAATGAATGGAAGGAGGAATGGAAATGATGAGGGACACGGAGGCGGCGATGACCATGGGAATTAGCAAGCTCCACCTATTCAGGAGCCTCAGGCACAAGAGCCAGCTGCCCATGCTGAGTTTCGGGCAGCTATTCAGATGTTGGCACATGCCTTGACCTCTCAGGTCAACAAGCAGGCTGCTGCGCAGGTCCCACAAAATGGCAATGTAGCAGCGGCTCAGATTAGAGACTTCTTGAGGATGAACCCTCCTAAGTTCATGGGATCAAAGGTGGACGAGGATCCATACGAGTTCATTGAAGGGATCTTGCAGGTCACTCAGGTTATGGGGGTGATAAATGGGGAATGTGTTGACTTGGACTCTTATCAGCTAAAAGAGGTCACTCGTATTTGGTACAAGCAATGGAAGGACAGCAGGACAATAGGAGCGGGCCCTACCAGTTGAGACGAGTTCCACATGGCTTTTCTCCATAGGTTCTTCCCTCGGGAGATGAGGGAGTTGAAAGTAGAGGAGTTTATTAACCTTAAGCAGGGAAAGATGACAGTGCTAGAGTATTCGCTTGAAATTCACTTATTTGTGAAAGTACGCCCCAGAGTTAGTGATGATCAGAGGGTGCGGGTGAGCTGATTCGTTCATGGTATGGTTAGTTACTAAGACAAGGATTGCAGGACTTTCATGCTTCACCTGGATATGGACTTTCCTCGTATAGTTATATACGCCCAGCAGATGGAGGTGGCTCATGCGAGGGAGAGGGAGGAAAAGAGGGCTTAGACGGATAGCCGTGGGTTTTTGCATCAAAGGTCCGGCGGTGGCTACCGTCCACAGTTTTAGCAGAGATCACTAGCCCTAGCACCATCATCAGGTAGTGTTTCATCCAGACCTAAGGGTGATCATAGGAGCAGGGCTTCAAGGTCAGGGATCAGAGGGGCACCCAGTTAGAGTATACCTCTCCAGCCTACAGGAAGTGTGGCAAGAGTCATGTCGGGGAGTGCCTACTTAGTTCAATGCTTTCTATAGGTGTGGTAGATCTGGGCACATGCGCCGAGCGTGCCTATATTCTAGATAGGGTGATGATAGGGGTCGAGCATAGACCACCAGGACAACAGCAGCTCCAGCCCGTTCTGCTCAGCAGGGAGCATCGACTGGTGGAGGTGGCTGGCTGCGCCAAAACCTATTCTATGCCCTTCTCTCGCTCCAGGGGTAGGAAACTTCACCAGACGTGGTCACTGGTATGTTGCGTGTCTTTCATATTGATGTTTATTCCTTGGTAGATCCGGGAGCTACCTTGTCTTTCGTGACTCCTTACATTGCTAGTAGCTTGGGAGTTAGTCCCAAGACCTTGTCAGAACAATTTTCAGTTTCGACCCCTGATGGTGATTCGGTCATAGCTAGATTAGTATATAGAGGATGCCCGGTCACTATGTTGCATAAGGTTACCTCCACAGACCTTGTAGAGTTAGCCATGACTGATACTTCGACATTATTCTTGGTATGGATTGGTTGTTTGCATGTTATTCCTCGACTAATTGTAGGACCCATACGGTGGAATTTCATTTTTCGGGTGAGTCAGTTTTGGATGGGAAAGGGTAGTTCGACGGTACCAGCAGGTCGATTTATTTCCTATCTTAAGGCCAGGAAGATGATCTCTAAAGGTTGCATGTGCCACCTATTTAGGGTTAAGGATGTGGAGTTCGAGACCCTGATTATTCAGTCAGTTCCGGTGGTGTGTGAATATCTGGAGGTGTTTCCCGATGATTTTCCAAGTGTTCCTCTGGAGAGGGAAATTGATTTCGGTATTGATCTATTACTAAATACGCAGCCTATCTTTATTCCTCCTTATAGGATGGCTCCATGTTCGAGTGTCTGGATGACTACACGCAAGTGCACGTGGTTGAACAAGTAGTAAGTGGCTCAAGTAAGCCAAGTATCGATCCCACAGGGACTGGACTACGGGGCAAA
>JACEIK010001188.1:123760-155149 GCA_018107945.1 Datura stramonium
ATATTAATTTAATCAATATCTTGTGAATGTAGCACTAGAAGAATCCAATATAGTAAGTCACCCGATTTTGTCATGACACCATGGTGATCGCAACGGTAGTTTCTTCTCTTATTTGACTCCATTTTTATGAAACAATGATAATGTTACTTGATTTCAATTGATATTGAAATAAAAATAATTTTCAGAATCCCCCTTTACATGGAAGTAATTGACTGAAAGTAAGATAACCACATAAGAGTTAGTTCTCACCTTATTCCCTGTGGGATTTTATTCCAACCTAGTCGAGTTCTATATTTGACAACGACTACGTTATACTTAATAATAGAGGTGTAATTTGGTCATACCATTAAGCCGCTCTCTTTGGGTTGAGATCGCGTGTCGGGTGACACGTCAGTGAGTCAAATCGTGTGATAATGTTGAGTCGTGCTTGTCGTGTCTTGTGCGACATTAAGCTTTGGTGCAATTGCCTTGGAGTGTCCATATAACTACTGATAGTAAGGTTCTTACTAATCTTCCTTCCATAATTTGGTAGTGCTAGACTCGAGCGTTCGATAGAGGCGTCACCTATGTTGATTCGAAGTCAAAGTTCATTTAACGACTCATAGTGATAGTTGTTGTTGTGATAGAACTAAGGGCTATGTATGTTCCTCTATATGAATATAGGCTGGTTGGAAATTTATGTTGCTATGTGATCTTATTCCCTATGGCTTGTGGATATCCAACGCACAAGAGTTGTTTCGACTAGGGGTTGAGCCCAAAGTTTAGCACGGTCTATGGATTTGATAGTTCCTTTGTAATACTAAGGTGAGACATGACTTGGGAGTTATTCTAGCATGTCTAAGCCTTCCTGAGATTGTGATACTTCTCATAGTTGGATTGAGCTCCAGTGATAATACATAGCCTAGAGTGGTTCCGACTGTATAAGAATTTGGACTTGCATGCTATTCTCTGATATGCTTGTTTGTGTTGCTTACATTAATTGTTACGTTGTCAAAAGTTCTATAGCAAGCTTAGTTTGAAGGTTTTGTCGTTGTTGCGACTTATGGGTTGGTCACTGTAGTGTTGGTATCCCTACCTTTTAATCCTATTATGTTATTCTTCTAATAGTTTCCTTTTATTTCTGAACTCTTATTTGTTAATCGCCTTTCATACTAGATACATTTTCATACTGATGCCTTAGTTGGGGTGATGTTCATGCCTACAAGTGCTAATCGGCAGGTGCTAGGAGCTTCAGTATTTTACCCTACTAAGCAGCCAACATTCTGACCATTTCCTCCAAATTCAAATCCCTATTGTGTCTGTCGTTTCTATAGCTTTCATCCTTAAATTCATCCGCATCATTGGAAATCCATTCCCTCGCATACCTTTGATGAAACTCCTTATAAGGCACACCATCGTGGCCTTTACCGGATGAGGTTTTCTCCTCAATTAGCAGTTGACCTCATGGCTCGAGGGACGCTTACTCGTTGCTAGTTTGATTAGCATTCACTTGCAGATCGATATTGGCCATGATGCTTACTGTGATATTGGTGGAATTTTCTTTCAAATAAAATTCAAAAGAGTTAGCAAAAAGGATTAAAGAATCCAAACTATACCACAATCACTATAGCCCCCACGGTGAGTGCCAAATTGTTTACCTGTAAAATAGTACAATTGAATTTATAAGTGTGTTTTGTGACTCGAGCTGAGACCCCGGATTGAGAAACAGAACCTAGAACCACGAACAGCTCCAAGTAACCCATAGTACATACATAGTATGACCGAAGAACATAATCAAACAGAAATCAACATATACATGAATAAGCCAAAGACTAAATATCATAAAGCGTATATCAAGTGATAATATCATAATGCTGAATAAAAAAGTTGAATGTACTAAGTCTATATCTGAAAAGCCCCAACTATCTAATGAGATGCTAGGACAAGCCCCCAGCTAACTCCAAGTCTGAAACTAAATAAAACATAACAGGTCTAAATTGGTAGATGTCCTTGGATGATGAGGACTCACCTAGAGAAAGATGGAGCTAAAATGAGCGAGTGCGAGTGAGTAACGAGACTGGGACGGATCATGCGAACCTATATCATAAGACAATATTACATAGAGTATGCGGTCAATACTTGGAATGTACTAAGTATGTAAGGTAAGTAAAACATGTTTAGTAAAATGTAGTTGAAATCATGCATATAAATTAAAGGCCATATCTAAGGACATGTTGAGAATAAGGACTGCATGTTAAAGGCCATATCTAAAATATACATAATCATAAGCTGGTTATCATAACTGAATATATTGACCTAAGATTTGAAATAGAAATCATTTGACTTTTCATGCATGAAATCATAAGTAAAAGCTCATAAACTGATCGTTGGGTGAAACATGTTATAAAACATAATATCATAAGTCATGAATATGAGTAACTTAAATCATGAAACATTAGGAGACTCGTCATAACCGACAACCACCATTTATGAGCGCATGATAATCCCATGTCTTGTCCACGTGGAGGAAAGCCATCCTAAGCCTTTCCAGGGAAAAGGACGAGTAAGATGTGATATCATGGTGTGCACTCGGGTAAGGGAAGCACTCTTTTGAGTGGTCCCAAATATATACCTACGTTGGCGCGTAGTTTATAAGATCGGAGAACCTCGGAACCCCAGGCCTTCTCGGTGCTAGGCACTACTCTCAAAACATGCATATTGCTCATATAATCATATTCTCTAAATATAGCTTAAATCTTAACATTGGGAGTCTTGACTCAAAATCATATCATAAACTGATCTTGTTAGCCTTGACTAAAACTATAATAAGCATACTTGACTTGCTTGGGCTTGCCCAAATTATAGAATCATACATACTTGAAATTGACTTTCATACTTAAAAATAATGAAATCATAAGTTGAGAGTTCATAAACATTCATGCATACTAGATAACTCATCATGTTTGAAATCATGGATCATAAGCTTGAATTTTCATAAAACATGCATAATAGGGAATAATTTCTATTAACTCGAAATCTTGAATTTATAATCAAATCAAGTGTAAAATCTTCCCATTAGACTTAATTCATGAATTAAAACACGAGGGGATTGGACCATAAATATAGCATAGGTAATTTCATAGAATTGGGTTAAAACCATAGAAATCAATACACTTGATTAAAAACTTGAATTCATGAATTAGAGGGGAAATTTGGGCATGAGGGTGGCAGGAATCTCCCATTCATGGCCCTAAATACCTAGATAAACTGATTTCCAAACTGGTCTTGAAAGCCCAAGAGAATTGAGGAAGAAATTGAGGAGGAATTCTAGTTTGATCTTGGAAGAGGAATTCAATACAATGCATACATGGGAACCTTATGACTTAGGATAGGCTAAACACTCTTAAAACACTCATTAAAAGGCTCAAAATGACATCATTAAAGAGTTCGGAGCTTTGGAAGTTACAGAACTACCTCCAGGAATTCACATGAATAACCTGACTGCCATCTACAACAACCAATCCAACTAGTCGTTGTAGGATTTGTCGACTCATTGGACCGTCCATTGTTTCTTAGGGTATTCCTGGTACCCTTCTACTCCTCTGACCAATGAATGAACAGGATAAGTCATTATAGGAAACAATAACTCATCACTCCTTTCGTTTTCACCAGTGCTCCTCAATTTCCTTCCTTCCAAACTCCCGATAACGGATTAACACAATGGGTTGTTACTTGCCCCAATTGATGTTTGTATCTTCCCATTGTCTCTGAGCCAAATTCAACCCTTACTGAACTCCACTCAACTACTTCTTAGAATGACCTGTTGAGTGTACCAACGAGTCATTGCCAGGCTCATTGTTTCTGGGAGGCCTTAACTGCAAGCTTACAATGAATCACCTAACGATTCATTGTTCCCAATAACAACTTGTTCTTTGAGTCATTCTCGAACTCTGGTGCATATTTTCCTAATTTTTTTATTCAACCCTTGGGTTTGATCTTAGAGGCTTTTGGGTGTTACATTATCTCCCCCTTGGGAACATTCATCCTCGAATATAGATTAAGCATGCTAAAAGGTTTCCCAAAACTGAACAACTATTGCTGAAAACTGATGGAGTGACTGACTCCGAACCGATATACCTGACTGAATTGAATTCATGAAATATACATTCATGCTATGACATGAAAGGAACTTAGAGACATGAACTTAACATGAAACTTAATAGAGTTCTAAGGAGGAAACTGATACCTCATGTTGGGACTGAGCCAAAAGGGAAAAGATGCAGGTATTTAGCCATCATATCTTCTTCAGCTTCCCATATAGCTCCTTCAACAAGTTGATTCCTCCATAAAACCTTCACTGAAGTTATTTCCTTGTTCCGCAACCTTCGAACCTGATGATCAAGGATCTCAACCAGAACTTCTTCATAGCTAAGGGTATCCTTCATTCCTATGCTCTCCACTAGAACAACTAATGTCGGGTCACCAATACATTTCTTTAACAGAGACACATCGAAAACTGGATGTACTAAAGCTAACTCTGATTGTAACTCTAACGCATATGCCGCCTTGCCCACTCACCTCATAATCCTATAAGGACAACATATCGAGGACTAAGGTTCCCTTTCTTTTTGAACCTCATCACTCCCTTCATGGGAGACACCTTCAAAAACACCGAATCAACAACCTCACACTCAAGCTCCCTCTACCTATCATTTGCATAGGATTACTAATGACTTTGAGTTGTTTTCAGCCTTTCTCTATTCAGCTGAACTTTCTCCATCACCTCATGAACTGAATCTGGCCCGATCAACATAGCCTTACCTACCTCAAACCATCCAATAGGTGATCTACACCTCCACCCATAAAAAGCCTCAAACAAAGCCATCTGAATGTTGGAGTGGTAACTGTTATTATAGGAAAACTCAATAAGAGTTAAGTGATCATCCTAATTACCCTTGAAATCAATCAAACACGCTCTAAACATGTCCATAAGAGTCTAAATGGTTTGGTCGACCTGACCATCTTCCTACGGGTGAAAAGTTGTGCTAAGCTTTACCTGAGTACCAAGGACCCTCTAGGAGGACCTCTAAAACTAAGAGGTAAAATGAGTACCCTTATCTGAGATGTTGGACAAAGGAACTCCATGCAATTGAACTACCTCCCGAATGTACAATCTAGCATAATTCTCAATTGAATAGGTAGTTTTGACCAGAAAGAAATGGGATGATTTGATCAATATATCCACAACCACCCATATAGTGTCATACTATCGGCGGGTACGAGGTAAGCCTGTAATGAAGTCCATTTTGATCATGTCAAAACCTGAGCTAGGACCCCAGATCGAGAAACAGGACCTAGAACCCCGAATTGCTCCAAGCTTAGCTATGGCATGTGCATAGTAACTCAAGAGAATAAATTAAATTGGAAACCTAAAACTTAAATATAAATACGAGCAAAAGTCTGAATATTATAAAATATAGTTAGAAGAGTTGACAACACAACACCGAGCCACAAGCTAAACATACTAGTCTATGTCTGAAAAGCCTCTACTGTCTGATGAGATGTTGGGACAAGCCCCCAGCTAACTCCAAGTTTGAAACTAAACTGAAAAAAATAACATGACAAAAAGAATGTCCGCGGTAGATAAGGACTCACCAACACAAGGTTAAACTGGACTGACACGGGAGCAGGAGTAACGGTACAATTGATTCTAATCGCCCAAACCAATGTCATGAAAAGATATAGCATATATTATGCGGTCAGTACTTTGAATGTACTAAGTATGTGGTGTAAGTAAAATAGGCTAATAAAAAAATGCATAAAGAGTTCATGATAATCATAATTTAAGCATGAGGGCTCATGGCTTTCAAAACAGTTCATAAACTAGTCATAAGTATATTCATAAGGGATATCTTTTAAAATATAACCCGAGCCAAAATATCATAATCATGAACATGCATAAAATCATAAGGAATAATGGGAGGATTTATCATAACCGACACCATCATGATAGAGCTTACATGATGCCCCAACTATCTCTCTCAAGTGGGCAGAGCCACCCAAAGCTTGCCAGGCAAGGGAAGATGACATGGCGTGATCACTAAATACACCCCGTTTGGTTAACATGAGTATAGTCCTATGTTGGAATGTTGTTCTTAGGCCTGGCTCGGAAACCTCGACCTACTCATTGCTAGATAATACTCTCAAAAACATGCACATGGATTATAGAGTAATCATGAAACATACTTGAAAGGTATGGAATAGTTAAAATTATAAGATAAATGAACATGTTTGAAATACGTGAAGTAGTCATGAAAGAGGCCCGTGAGTCGGAAACATAGACATAATACTTGTAAAATCTATGCATACTTGAGAAATCATAATACTGGAAATTCATTAATTTATGACGGGTTCTTGTAAAAATAATACATCATGATCATAATACATAACTTAAAACTTGAGAGTTGATATCATAAGTGAATCATCGTATTTCAATAGAAGGGAATTTAACCCTAAAAATTCATAATCATGCTTGATAGAAATTTCATGGAGGACTTGATATAAATAAAAATACCCTAATCATAGAATCATCAAATTGACTGAGATAGCTAAACCCATAAGGGAATCATAGAGGAATTCAACAATACCCAATAAAGCCCTAGAAATTCCAAAATTAGGGCATGAGAAATGGGATATCATGATTTCAATTGGAGAAGGGGCATGAGGGTGGAATAACCCCTTATTGATAAACCCCACATACCTTAATTCACTAATTTGTTTACTTATCTTGAAACCCAAGGAGAATTGGAGAGGATGAGAGTGAAGAACGCTAGCTTGTTCTTGAGAGCCTAGAGGGAATTTGATCTTCTAGTTAGGGTGTGAGGGAGAGAATGAAGGTTCTATGGTGGATAATACCCTTAAAACACTCTTTCCAAGGATTAAAATGACGTAGTTTAGGACTTAGGAGCTTAGAAATTATAAAAACACCCTTAATGAACCGACAGGAAATTGCACACTACCAGACCCGATAAGAGATTGGATGACCCATTGGGAGACATGTGTAATACCCCAAAACTTTCCTAGATCAAACTCAGACCTTGCAAAAAAATCAGGGGAAACCATAAAATTTTATCGCAAAATGACTAGACAACGAATCGTAGTCACCTCTAACGGTCCGTTGTCTGAGTCATTGTCAGCTCAGTAGAATTTCATTTAGGGGAAACAAAGAGGCATAGGATGACTCGTTGGACGAAGTAATGAGCCATGCTATTGTCCGTTAGATCCCAAGTTCAAAAACCTATCTAACTTTTCCTAGAAGCAATGAGTGGAACTAACGGCTTGTGGTTCCTACCAATGAGCCATTTCTTCCACCCATAACCAAGTCCCAGGTCCTAGCAGTGTTGACCATGAGTCGATTCAATGACCTGTTGGTTCTACTAATTAGTCGTTGTGTTGCCCGTTGTCTTAGGGCCAGATTTTCCCAACTAGTGACAAAGAGAGGTACCAATGACCCGTTGGTTAGACCAACAAGTCGTGGTATCCTCCCATGGTCCCATTCCAGTAAGCCCAAGATTTAGGCCCAAGACAAACGACTGGTCCCAACGAGTCATGGTATCAACTAACGACTCTTTCTGTGACCCATTGGTCCCTGTTGGGCAGTTTTCCAGATTTTCTCCCAGGGTTATTTTTGTAACTTCCCACCTTTTTAATCCCTAAACTAAATTGTTTTGGGAAATATTCAGGGAATTTATAGGGGTAATCGACGATATACTTCATTCCTCTCATTCCCCTCACGTAGAACTTTCTCAACAAAACTAAGAGCAGAAGCAAGGGTTCAACGTTTCATCTCATATATGCTCAAGGGTTTCATCCAAGGTTTCCTTCACCAGGTATGTGAGAATTTAGTAAGGGAATTGTCCTTCCCTTGTGCCTCGAAAATACATCTAAATTTTCTTATCAGTTCTAGTCTTTGAGTTTTCAAATGTGAATGAATTTTCAGCCAGATTCTGTCTATATTGTGTGGAATATTGTTCATATTAATTGTTACTAAAAGTCCACTATCTAGCTATCATGTTGATACTTGTTCTTGTAAAGGTGGTTTTATCCCTAGCTTTGGCATGTAGTAAATTAGAGTCTTGCTATTTGATTAGTTATTCATGTTGTTTGATTCCATCAGTGTTTGGATTCTCATGTTGTTAATGTTAGTTGATTATCTCAGTCAGTTCATGCTAGTCCAGTTTCTATCATAATACTAGCCTACTCAGTATTTTTAGAAATGTCAGCTGATCAGTTTGACTATAGTCTTTTCTTGAGGTGTCAGTGGTGCCAGATATCAGTTATCAGTTATCAAATATTAGTTGGTTCGTTAGACAGTTATGACACTTTTAGATAAGCATCTTTGACCAGTCTTAGAACCACCAACTTCAATTTCAGTTTGTTCTTTGGACGGTTACGATGCTTCCAGATAAGCAGCTCTGGCTAGTCTTAAAACACCAGTTATAGAATCCGGTCCGATAAGACTCTCAGGGTACTTCCAAATAGGTATCCCTGACTTAGTATTGGACCCCAATTTCGAGCTATCAGCTTAGAAGTCAAATTAGGATTATCCAGTGAGACTAGGACTTAGAACCGAGCTGACCGGCATTCCAGCGTACCCAAGTTCCCAGAACTACATTGCCACCGTAGGTTATTTTATTGGCCCTATGTCCCCATATTATGATCACCCAATTCATGCCTTTATACCCTGGAAAGGTATATTAGGTCCTATCGATGGGGCGTATACATCGAACTCCACATCTAACTCACGTGGTTATATGTCGATTATAGACTCTCCCACTAGTCAATACAGTTTCAGATTTGCTCAGTTCAGTTCAGTTTAGCTCATATCAGAATCTCAAATTTAGGACATGTCTATGACCATTAGTCAGGGTCATTATTGACCATATCAGTTATAATTGACCATTTCAGTTATATTTCAATTGTTCAGTTTGCAGTATTATAGTTGGTCATTTCATGTCATATCAGTTTAGTTATTTGTTCTTCATGTTTATATTATTTCTCACTTACTCAGTACATTCAAAGTACTGACACATACCTTCTATGTTGTATCCTATCATGATACAGGTGCAAGTTCTCAGCCTTAGCACCATTAGTAGATTCCTTCAGTTGATATCAGCAGCAACAGTGGTGAGTCCTCATCTTTCGAGGACAATATTTATTTTTAGCTAATTTCTTTCAGTTAGTCTTTAGAGTTAGCTAGGGGCTTGTCCCAGCAACTCATCATTAGTAGATGACTTTCAGACATAGACTCAGATATTTAGTATTGTTTTTCAGATGTATGAACTTTTATCAAATTAGCTTTATTAAAAGATTTTATGATTTAAGCTTCTGCTTATGTTTACTTAGATTACCAGTGTTATGATAGACCATGCGTTGGCTTGGGATTACTTGTGACTACTAGTGCCATGTCTCATCCAGGGTATAGATTTGGATCGTGACAACATGATGGGTCATCTCCTGAGTTGTTGCCACTGGCTACCTCACATGAAATTTCTGATCTTTTCAAATGACAAGTCACTTGACAACTCGTTAGTTCAAATGACAAGCCACTTAATGGCTCATTAGGGACTTAAAGAATCATTTCCTTAATCCATGAAGTACACTAGAATTCCACACTTTTTGCACTACCGATCACTTAACGGGTCAGTTAACGACTCGTGGGGTGTCCAAATGACTCGTCACTACCATCTGTCACGATTTTCTTAAAATAGCATTTTCCTTAGCTTGGAACCACTTAACGGTTCACTTGAAAACTCATTGGGTCAAACGGTGAGTCAATTCAAGACATGTTAGATCAAATGATGAGTCACTTGACGACTCGTACTGTGACCTAGTGCAGATTTTTTTGCTTTCTTCGTTTCAACTCTCGATTATGGTATTTTGGACTTTTGGGGTGTTATATTTTCTCCCCCTAGGGAACATTCATCCTCAAATGTATATTAAGCGTACTGAAGGGCTAGGGAAGGAACTACCATCCAAAAACTAAACAACTAAAGCTGAAAACTGACAGAGTGATTGACTCTGGACTGAAATGCATGACTTAACTGAATTCAAGAAACATACGTATATGCAATGACATGAAAGGAACTTAGAGACCTGAACTTGACCTGAAACTGAATAGGGTACTAAGGAGGGAACTGACACCTCATGTTGGAACTGAACCGAAATGAAATAGATGCAAGTATCTAGCCATCATATCTGTTCTGGTTTTCCACGTAGATCCCTTAACAATCTGATTTCTCCATAACACCTTCAGTGAAGCTAGTTCCTTATTTCTCAACATCAAAACCTGACGATCAAGGATCTCAATCGAAAAATCCTCACAGGTAAGGATGTCCTTCACACCTATTTTTTCCATCGGAATGACTAAGGCTAGGTCACCGATGCACTTATTCAACAGAGATGCATGGAAAACTAGATGCACCGAAGCTAACTCCACTGGTAGCTCCAACTCATAGGCCACCTTGCAACCTCACCTCAGAATCCTATAAGAACCAATATATCGGGGACTAAGCTTTCATTTCTTCCTGAACGTTATCACTCCCTTCATGGAAGATACCTTTAAAAACACCCAATCATTAACCTCAAACTCAAGCTCTCTCCGCCTAACATCTTCATAAGATTTTTGATGACTCTAAACTATTTTCAACCTTTCTCTAATAAGCTGAACCTTCTCTATGGCCTCATGAGCTGAATCTGGCTCTATCAACATATCCTCACTTTCTTTGAATTATCCAATAGGTCATCTACACTTCGACCCATAAATGTGCCTCAAATCGATCCATATGAATGTTGGAATAGTAGTTATTATTGTACGTAAACTCAATGAGGAGTAAGTGATCATCCCATCCTCGAAAACAATCACATATGCTCTCGATATGACCTTTATAATTTGAATGGCCCACTCAACCTGACCATCTGTTAATGGTGGAAAGCTATGCTAAGCTTTACATGAGTACCATGACTTAATTGATCCTTAAAACTGGGAGGTGAACTAAGTACCTTTATCCAAGATGATAGGCAACATAACCCCATGCAACTGAACTAACTCCCGTATATAAAATCTAGCATAGTCCTTGTGTTGACTTGGTTATCCGATATACTATTACCTATACAAAATTAAGTTGTCGATGTGTTTGAGGCAACCCTGTGATGCAACCCATATTTATCTCTTTCCACTTCAAAGTAGGCTATTGATACCCTATAGCATTCCTCCCGGCCTACTAAACTTTTCCAGCCTATATTCCTTGCCCAAGCCCCTATTTATACTAAAGTCTGAGTCCAGCAACATACCTCAACCATTTTCAAGCCTAACTCGACCAAACCTCTTGCAACTAGAGTTATCCACTAAGAACATTATTTCCCCCTAAACAAGGAAGTCACACAAGTTCGATATCTAATGAAGAAGCCACTAGTCACACCATACTATTGTCTACATGTACATCACCACCTCATTCAAGCCTATCACTTATGGTTACCCCATGGCTTCTTATAGCTAACGTTATTCAAGAATTCCCTCTATCTTCCAGGCTTGGTTAATAACTGGCTTCGTGCACTTTCACATACCTGGCACCTATGGTAGGAAGAGAGAGTTATCCTAAACGTACATGTTTTAACCATCATTTCCAATATGGGGGAAAATTCATAGGGCTTATATTAAGGAAATCGTGAGCACGAATCATTCAAGAAATCTAAGATGGGCATATACCTGATATAACACGACCTTATAAGCCGCTAAGGCAAATCTTAAGGAATGAGTTCATAGAGTTGAGCATGCTGAGAGACATGAGTTTACATAAATAAACAAGTTTCAAGACATGAAGCTAAGATTGATGGAATCATGGAAGAATACTGGAATTACCACCTGAAGTGGTTACTTCTCATTCTACGAATCTGAGAACAAATACATATAAGGAGTACTTGGAACTTAGACATGGGCATAACATGTTTGCATATGGCATAATTGACTGTAGTTTGAGAAGACACCTGAATAAGCATGGATTGATCTCCCATAGTTACTGATCCTGGACCTTCACACCAGGAACTCAAGACTTGACTCTTCAACTTATCATCTCCTCCCTTAGCTTAGAGCCATCATTCTAAAGGCTCTTGGATCCTTTCTTAAGGCTGGGATACATCACTAACTCCTGACTTTCCATTCTCCCCTATAGTTATCACCGAAGGCTTTAGACCTATAAACATTTCATACTAACTATGGACAAAACTAATACTAGGATGCAAAAAGGGACCTTATAATTTATACTGCGAATCTTGAGTCTAACAATGTGCAAGGATCAACGTAAAAGGCTTATGAAATACCTGTGAGTATTCTTGGCGAGCTCTTCCAATCCTGGCACTGTCCACTAGCTACACCAGCTAATCGCCTCACTGAGGTGGACAAGCTGTCGAAGGCACCGAAGAGATGGTTGGGGCTCTACCTTCACCACACTTGACTGATGGGAAATCTCTGAGCTTATGACCGAGCTCGCCACACCAGAAGCAAGCATCTAAACCCATCAAGCACTTTCCTAAGTGGTTCTTCCCACATCTCTTGCAAGTCGGATATGTAATCTTCCTTACCCTGGAGTTGCTCTCCTGAATCTTAGGGTCGGACCTTTTGCCCCTCTTCTCCCCTTAGGATCCGGGTAGGGGGACACAGATTGACGAAGGTACAGGAGCCAATAATCTCTGTTGGAGTTGTGGGTGACCCACGACCTGACCCTTGCTGGGAAAACTCAAAATTTCTAATTCAAGCCCTCTTGTTCTTCCTTGTTATTTCCTTAAACCTTTCCCCCCCCTCGAACCGTGAATATTAAATAGACTCTTCTTGATGAAATTTTGAACCCTAGTAACTATGGTACCTCCAGTAAAGTTCGCATATGTGAATTCCTATTGGTTAAGAGGAGTGGTCATGACCTATATTAACACTCTAAAGGCAGCCCCAAGTTTGTCCGCATCTGTCACATGCCCACTAAGGGGGCCTACTGAAGTTTGTGGGGCTGGTAGATTCCCGTTATCGTTTCCTCTTCCATTGTTGCTTCTGGGAGGCATTGTCTGTGAATGCTTAAAGCACGAGTTAGAAGAGGAACTTTAAGAGGTTCACACTCTATGCATGATAAGAGTCATGAAAAAAGTGAAGTTTCCTAAAAATGTCTTGTAGCCTCTTCCTCATAAGTGTGGCACACTTAAGACCTATGAAAAAAGACTCTTCTTGATGCGGCTTTCAAACACCCTAGGACACACCTAAATCTTTGATCTGATACCAAGTTTTTCATGACCCAGGCTAGGACCCCAGATCGAGACACAAGACCTAGAACCACGAATTGCTCCAAGCTAACGCATGGCATATGCATAGCAACTCAAGATCACAAGTTAAAGAGGAAACTTGAAACATAAACATAAATATGTGAAAGTCTGAATATTATAAAACATAATTAGAAGTGTTCACATCAAAACACCGATCCATAAGCTGAACATAGTAGTCTATGTCTGAAAAGCCTTTATTGTCTGATGAGATGCTGGGATAATCCCCCAGCGGACTCCAAGTTTGAAACTAAATTGAAAAAATAACATGACAAAAAGAATATCCTTGGTAGATGAGGACTCACCAACATAAGGCTAAACTAGACTGATACGGGAGAAGGAGTTACAATGCGACTGAGTCTGATTGCCCAAACTTGTATCATGAAACGATATAGAAAAGAGTATGTGATCAATACTTTGAATGTACTGAGTGTGTGGGATAAGTAAAACAGGCTAATAAAATAAATCCATAAAGAGTTCATGAGAATTTCAAACATGAAGTCATAATCATAATTTAAGCATGAGGGCTCAAGGCTTTCAAAATAGTTCATAAACTAGTCATAAGTATTCATAAGGGAAACCTTTTAAAACATAACTTGAGTCAAAATATAATAATCATGAACATGCATAAAATCATAAGGAATAGCGTTAGGATTCATCATAACCGACACTATCATGATAAAGCTTACATGATGCCCTAACTATCTCACTCAAGTGGGCAGAGCCGCCCTAAGCTTTCTAGGTAAGGGATGATGAAATGGCGTGATCACTAAAGAGACCCTGTAGGGTTAACATGAGTATAGTCCTACGTTGGCACGTAGTTCTAAAGGCTTGGGTTTCCAAAACCCCTAACCTACTGGGTGCTAGATACTACACCCAAAAACATGTACAAGGCTTATAGAGTAATCATGAAACATAATTGAAATACATAGGCTAGTTAAAATCATAAGATACATGAACATGCCTGAAATACGTGAACTAGCGATGAAAGAGGCCAGTGAGTCGGCCATACACATCGACGTGATACTTGTAAAAGCTATGCATACTTGAGAAATCATCAAATTGGAAATTCATTAATTTATGAAGGGTTCTTGTAAAAATCATACATCATGATTATAATACATAACTTAAAACTTTAGAGTTGATATCATAAGAGAATCATGGGATTTCAATAGAAGGAAATTTAACCCTAAAAATTCATAATCATGCTTGATAGAAATTTCATGGAGGACTTGATAGAAATAAAAACCCTAATCATAGAATCATCAAATTGATACAGAAAGATAAACCCATAGGGGAATCATGGAGGAATTCAACAATACCCAATAAAGCCCTAGAAAGTCCAAATTTAGGGAATGGGAAATGGGAGATAATGATTCAAATTGGAGAAGGGACATGAAGGTGGAAGAAACCCTCATTGACAAACCTCGCATATCTTGATTCACTAGTTTATTGACATAGCTTGAAACCCAAAATGAATTGGAGAGGATAAGAGTGAAGAACCCTAGCTTGTTCTTGAGACCCATGAGGGAATTTGATCTTCTAGTTAGGGTGTGAGGGAGAGAATAAAAGTTCTAGGTGGATAATACCCTTAAACCACTCTTTCCCAAGCTTAAATCAACGTAGTTTAGGACTTAGGAGCTTAAAAATTACGAAAATTCTCTTAATGAACTGACAGAAAATTCCACACTACCAAACTCGATGAGATACTGGACGACCCATTGTGGGATAGGACGGATCATCCCCTGACCCGTTGCCACTAGGAACCTCACCTAAAATTTCTAATATTTTCAAACAATGAGTCATTTGATGAATTATTAGGTCAAATAAAGAGTCACTTAATGGCTCGTTAGGGACTTGATGACTTGTTTCCTTAATCCGTGAAGTACACTGGAATTCCACACTTCCTCACTACTGCTCACTTAATAGGTCACTTAACAACTCGTAGGGTGCCCTTACAACTCGTCACTACCATCCTCCATGACTGTCTGAAAATGGGATTTTTCTCAAGTTTGGCACCACTTAACGGGTTACTTGATGATCCATTAGGTCAAACGATGAGTCACTTGATGACTTGTTAGGTCAAACGACGAGTCACTTGACAACTTATTCTGTGAACTAGTGATGATTTTCCTACTTTCTATATTTCAACTCTCGGGTCTGATCTTAGGGACTTTGTGGTGTTACAGATCTCCTCCCACTTCCAAGTAGGAATACTAATATCCTGAAGCATACCTCCAGGTCTCTGATCCTCAACCTTCACCTGCTGCACTTCAGACACTTCGCCACAAACTCCGCTATGTCCTTCCTCATGCTATTCCACCAATAGACTTCCCATAGATCATTGTCCATCTTGTTAGCACCTAGATGGATAGAGTACAGAGAGCCATGAGCCTCACTCAACATCTGTATTCTCAAGTTATCTACAGTTAGCACACATAGTCGACCCTGATATCAGAGTACAACATCTCCCCCTTGGGAGAAAAAATCCACCTTCTGATTTCAAAGAGCTTCCTTTAGCTTCATCAGAATAGGATCCTCATCTTTCCCAGCTTTAACTTTCTTCACCAAGGAAGATTCTGACCCATTCTGAACAACCACACCACCATTTGTCGAATTTGTAAGGCGAACTCCCAAACGAGTAAGCCTATGAATATCCTTCACCAACTCCTTCCTCCCATCCTCCACCTAAGACACACTCTACATGGATAGCCTATTAAAAGCATCTGCCACTATATTGGCCTTCTCGATGATAAAGAACACTCATGTCATAGTCCTTGAGGAGCTTTAGCCATCTCCTTTGCCGAAATTTTAGGTTCTTCAGAGTGAACACATACTAAAGGCTCTTATGGTCCATTAATACATCTACATGCAGCCAATACAAATAGTGTCTCCAAATTTCAAAGCAAACACCACGGTTGCCAACTCTAGGTCATGCGTCGGGTAATTCTTCTCATGAATCTTAAGCTTTCTAGAGGTATACACAATGACCTCATCATGTTGCATCAACACACAACCAAGACCAACCCTAGAAGCATCATAATACATAAAAAAACCATATGTGCCCTCCGGTAGGGTTGGTACTGGGGCAGAAGTGAGTCGAGTCTTTAACTCATGAAAACTCTTCTCACAAGTATCCGACCACTAAAATTTGACCTTCATCTTGGTCAATTTAGTCAACGGTGCTACAATGGATGAAAATCCCTAAATTAACCTCCTATAGTAGACATCTAATCCAAGAAGCTCCTAATATTTGTAGGACTAACAAGTCTAGACTAATTTTTCATCATTTTTATCTTTTGAGAGTCTACCTACACACCCTCGCTAGACATCACATGGCCCAAAAATGCTACTGAGTTCAGCCAAAACTCACTTTTGCTGAATTTAGCAATTAGTTGGCGATCCTTGAGAGTTTGCAACAGAATCCTCAAATGAGCGGCATGCTCCTCCACACTCCGAGAGTATATGAGAATATCATCTTTGAAGACAATTATGAACATATCAAAATATTTCTTGAAAACCCTATTCATCATATCTAAAAAATCTACAAGAGAATTCGTTAGTCCAAGAGACATAACTACAAACTCATACTGACCATACTGAGTCATAAAGGCTATCTTCGGAATATCACTCTCCCTAAGTCTGAGCTAATGATATCCTGATATGAGGTCTATCTTTGAGTAGCACATAGCACCCTAAAGTTGGTCAAATAGGTCGTCAATCCTGGAGAGGGGATACTTATTCTTAACTGTGACCTTGTTCAACTGTCGATAATTAATGCAAATCCTAAGGGAACCATCCTTCTTCCGAACAAAGAGAACTGCAGCACCCCATGGGGATTTACTAGGCCTGATGAAATCCTTATCTAGGAGATCTTTCAACTCCTTTAGCTAGGATGGAGCCATTCTGTAAGGAGGAATGGATATAGGATACATATCAGGAAGTAGAATAATACCAAAGTCAATCTCTCGCTCGAATGGGACTCTAGGTATATCATCTGGAAACACCTCCGGATACTCACATACAATAGGAACTGATTGAAGAGTTGAGGTCTCGATGTAGAATCCTTGACCCGAACTAGATGATACACACAACTCTTAGAGATCATTTTCCTGGCCTTGAGATAGGAAACAAAGCAACCTACAGGCACAACTGAACTACCTTTCCACTCTAGGACTGGTTCAATCGAAAATTGAAACTCTACCGTATGGTTTCTATAATTGACTGAGGCATAACAAGCATGTAACCAATCCATACCAAATATATCATCGAATTCGATCATATCTAACTCCAATAGGTCGGCTGAAGTGTCTTTCTAAAGAATCGTGATAGGGCAATTTCTGTACACCCGTCGAGCTAAAACTGACTCACTAATAGGAGTAGAGACTGAGAAGGGTTCTGATAGAATTTTGGGACTGACTCTGAAACTAACAACAACATAAAGAGTCACAAAAGATAAAGTAGCCCCTGGATCTAATAATCCATGCACATCAAGATGGAATACTCGCAACATACCAGTGGCCATATTGGGAGAGACCTCCTGATCCTGACGGGATGATAATGCATAGAACCTACTTTGGTGCTAGCCGCGACCTACACTAGAAGAGGCGCCCTGCTGAGATGGGAGACCTACTTGAGCTGCCAAAGTGGTAGCTAGGGCATGACCTTCATTGTTTCCCTTCCTAGCCAAAGGATAATTCCTGTGCATATGCCTAGGCTTCCCACACTCGAAGCAAATATCTGAACCCACTAAGCACTCACTAGGGTGGTTCTTCCCACACTTTCTACAAGCTAGATAAGTTGGCTACCTTAACATGCTCCTCTATCCTCTAGAGCCTGACATTCTACCTTTCTGATCTCCTCGTGGTCTGGATAGAACACTAGTTGATGATGGAGCTTGGGCTGTTGACCTATGGTGAAAAAGGCGATGTCCACCATCAGACCTCTGCTGAAAGTGCCCATGAATTTTTGTCCTAGCCATCTTGTCCTCTCTTCCTTCTCCTTCATCTTCTCTGCTTCTATCTGCTGGGCATATATGACTAATCGGGAGAAATCTATGTCATTGATCAACATGGCGGTCCTACACTTCTTGACTAAGGATTCTGCCACTCCTTTCACAAACTTGCTCACACGAGCCCTAGGATCAGCAACTATCTCCACTGCATACTTGGACAACTAAGTAAAGTCCAAAGCATACTCCTTGACAGCCCTGTTGTTCTACTTCAAGTTGATGAACTCCACCGCCTTTCTGTCACAACATAAGCTGGGACCTAGGATCGAGACATGGGACTTAGAACCATGAATGGCTCCATGTTAACCCATAGCATAAATACAATAACTAAAGAACATACATCAAGCGGAATCTGATAACTGAAACATGAATAAGCAAAAGTTTGAATAACATAGAAATCATAAATAGAGTTAACACCCGAAAAAGTTGATAATCAATACATTGTTTGATAAGCCTCTACTACTTTCTGATGAGCTGATGAAACAACATACCCAACTAGCTCGCTAAAGCCTGAAAACTGAAATAACATAATCAAGTACTAACCTGAAGGTCCCCGAAAAAATGATGACTCACCATAGTGGGAATTGAACTGGATAGAGGGGAAGCTGAGCTAATGGTGGAATTGAGTTTGATTGTTCGGACCAATATCAAGAAACGATACAACATAGAGTATGCAGTCAGTACTTGGAATGTACTGAGTATGAAAGTGAAGTAAAACATGCTCAGTAGCTATAATTGAAAACATGCATATAAACATAAATCATAAGATTACAAGAGTATGGACTGCACACTAAAATATGAAATATGTATAGTCATAAGATGAACATCATATTTGTATAGAATGACCCAAAGCTAAAAATAGAAATCATATGACTTGTCATAGTTGAATTCATAAGTGAAAGCTCATAAACTGATCATTGGGTCAAACCTTCTATAAAAATAATGTCATAAGTAATAGATATGAATGACTAAAATCATGAGCAACAATGGGAGACTCGTCATAACCGACAACTGCCATGTATGAGTGCATGATGATCCCATGTCTTGCCCATGTAGAAGAGAGTCATCCTAAGCCTAGCCAGCGCAAAGGATAAGTAAGGTGTGATATCACAGTGTGCCCTTGGGTAGGGGGAAATAATGTCTTGAGAGGTCCTAAAATACATCCCTACATTGGCACATAGTTTATGAGACTGGGGAACCTAGGAACCCCTAGCCTATTCAGTGCTAAACACTACTCCCAAAACATGTATAATTCTCATATAATCATATTCTAAAAACATAGCTTGAATAAGAATATTGGGACTGATGATTCCAAAGTATATATATATATATGATAACTAATCTTGTTAGCATTGGCTAAGTCATGAAACATATTTGACTTGTGTGGGCTTGCCCAAATCTTAAAATCATGCATACTTGAAATAGACTTCATAAGAAAATCATGAATTCATACATGGGTAATTTGTAAACATTCATTAATACTAGATATCTTATCATACTTGAAATCAGGAATCATAAACTTGACTTTACATAAAACTTGCATAATAGGGCATGATTTTCTAAAAATCAAAATCATGAATTTATAATCAAATTAGGTATAAAATCTGCCCATGAATCTTAAAACATGCTTTAAAACATGAAGGAAACTGACCCATAAGCAAATCATAGAGAATTTCATGAAATTGAGCAAAAACCCCATAAGATCGTACACTTGAATTAGGACTTAAATTCATGAACTTAAGGAGAAATTTAGGCATGAGAGTGAAAGGAAACTCTGATTCATAGTCATATATACCTGGGTAATTGAATCTCAACTTGACTTTGAAAGCCTAAGAGATTTGGGAAGAATTTGAAGGATTCAAGTTTGATCTTCAAAGGGGACCATCTAAACTTTAATGCATGGGAGTTGAATGAACTAGAATAGGTTAAACTCCATTAATACACTTATGTCAAAGCTTAAAACGGCGTAGTTTAGGGCTTAGGAGCTTAGGAATTACAAAAATACCCTTACTGATTTTGCAAAAAAAAAATCACTACCAAAAGTAACGAGTCGTACCTCAAAACCACAACTCGTAGTTTCCTCCCATCATCACTACTGCTCTTGCCCAACATCCCTAAGTTTCCACGGGCTAAACAATGACTCGTACTGTCGTTGGACCCATCAGTTGTCACCGCTTCCAACTCCCCTTCCCCTTCCGATGAGTTCAAGCCATGACTCGTTATTCCCCACAACGAGTCATACCATGATCCGTACCTTCCAACCCTGAGACTCCTGTACCAACTAATGACCCCCTACCACAACTTGTTGCATGGACTTATGAGTCATACCTTGACTCATTATTACTGGACTTTCTTCAGCATATGCTAACCATGATTGATCCTACGACTCGTTACTTCTCACCACAACTCGTATGACGAGTCTTCTTGAGTCATTTTTTTCCAAACTTTTCAGTTGATCATATTTCAAATCCCAAGTCTAGTCTTCGGCACTTGGAATATTACACTTTGCCTTCCTCAACTCCCTAGGGAAGAACCTATCTAAAAAAGCAGTCACAAAAACATCCCAACCCACGGGAACTGCTCCAACTCCCCTACTATCCTTCCACTGAAAGAACCATATGCGAGCAAACTCCTCCAATTAATAGGATGCTAAGTTTTCACTCTCTTCTCCCATCACCCCATAATCTGGGTAATCATCTGCGCCTCCTCAAGGAACTCATGCGGGTCCTCATCCACCTTTGACCTAAAACAATCAGGTGGGTTCATCCTGAAAAAGTCTCTCACTCTCATTATTGCTGCTTTCCTATTCTGAGGAACATCGACCACTACCTACTAGTTGACCTAAGAGGTCATGGCCTGTGCCAACATCTGAAATGCCGCCTTAAACTCAGTATGAGTGATTGCTCAGGCAAAGGATCCGTTGGAGCTAGTGGGGCTGGCTGATGCACATCTCCATTGCCATTGCCCTGGCCATTTCCATTTCAATTTCTTATACCATTAACTCGGCATAGAGGCATATTATGCAAATGCATATAGCACGAGATAGAGGAATCGAGAAGTAGTTCATCGCACAACATAGATCATGAAAGAAGGGAAATTTCCTAAAATGTCTTTTAGCCTCTTACCTATAAGTATGGAGCAATTCACACCCATGGAAAAGAGTTTACTTAGTGTCTCTTTCAGACATCCTAGGAAACAGCTAAACCTTTACTCTGATACCAAGTTTGTCATGACCCAAGCTGAGACCTGAATCGAAACATAGAATCAATAACCACGAATGGCTCCAAGCTAATCCACGGTACATACATAGCATGACTGAAGAGCATAATCAAGTAGAAATAAACATATATATGATTAAGCGGAAGAATGAATATAATAAAGCATATATCAAAAGATAATATCACACTGCTGAATTAGAAAGCTAAATGTACTAAGTCTATGTTGCAAAAGCCTCTACTATCTTATGAGATGCTTGGACAAGCCCCCAACTAACTCCATGTCTGAAACTAAACAAAAACTAACAAGTCTAAACTAATAGACTTCCTTGGATGATGAAGACTCACCCAAAGTAAGATGGAGCAGAACTGAGTGAGTGCGAACTAGTGACGGGACTGGGAGGGATCAGTCGAACCTATATTATGAGATGATATAGTATAGAGTATACGGTCAGTACTTGGAATGTACTGAGTATGTAAGGTAGTAAAACATGTTTAGTAAAACATAGTTGAAATCATACATATAAATTAAATAGATCTTACGAGTAAGGACTGCATTCTAAAGGCCGTATTTGAGATATACATAATCATAAGCTGGTTATCATAACTGAATATAATGACCCAAGATTTAAAAAATAGAAATCATATGACTTTTCATGCTTGAAATCATATGTAAAACCTCATAAACTGATCATTGGATCAAACATGCTATAAAACATAATATCATAAATCATGAACATGAGTAACTAAAATCATGACTAATAATGGAGACTCGTCATAACCGACAACCACCATCTATGAGCGTATGATGATTCCATGTCTTGCCCACGTGGAGTAGAGCCATCCTAAGCCTTTCCTAGGAAAGGGTGTAATACCTCAAAAGTCCCTAAGACGAGACTTGGGATCGGAACTGTGACAAGCAGGAAAAGGGGAAAAAAATTTCACATGATAATTCGTTGACGAGTCAGGTTGAGAAGTGGCGATTCATAATATCAACCATGGTCATCATCTTCTAAAGAAAGTCCAGTAATAACAAGTCATGGAATGAATTTTGGGTCCCTATAATGGGTCCAGTAATACTTTATGCTGTATCGTTTCATGATAAAGGTTCATACAATCAGACTCAGTTCTACCGTTAGCCTAGTTTTCCCGTAGCTTGGTTCAGTTTCCCATTATTGGTGAGTCCTCATTCTTCAAGGACCTTTATTTAGTATTGAGTTATGTTATTTTCAGTTTCATACTTTAGTGAGCTAGTTGGGATGTTATGCCATTAGCTCTTCAGACATGTTAGAGGCTTATCAGATAATTTGTAGAATTTTAGCTTTGTCAATGTTGACTCTGTTATGTTTGATATGTATTCAGACTTCTTCTTATTCATGATTAGTTTATCAATTTTTCTGTGATGTATGCTCTTTAGCTATTATGTTTATGCCATAGGTCGACTTAGTGCTATTCGTGGTTCTAGGTCCCATGTCTCGGTCTAGGGTCTCAGCTCAAATCATGACAAACTTGGTATTAGAGCCAGGTTTAGAGTGTCCTAGGGTGTCTAAAAGCTACATTGAGTAAAATCTTTTCCATGGGTGGGGGAGGCGCTACAAGACGTTTTAGGAAATTTCCCTTCTTTCATGATCTATATAGTGCGATAAAGTATCTCTCTATCCTTCTAACTCGTGCTATATGCATTTGCAGAAACGTGCCTCCATATTGAGTGAATGGAAGAAGGAACGGAAGTTGGAATTTCCATGATAATGGCAATGGAGATGGGCATCGACGAGCACCATCAAATCCTATGCCCGAACATGTCACTCATGCCGAGTTTAGAGTGGCATTTTAGATGTTGGGGCCGGCAATGACCGCTCAGGTTAATCAGCAAGTGGTGTCTCATATTCCTCAGAATGGGAATGCATCGACAGCAAGAGTATGAGGCTTTCTTCGGATGAATCCGTCGGAGTTTCTAGGGTCAAAGGTGGATGAGGACCCTCTTGAGTTTATTGAGGAGTTGTATAAGATCACCCAGATTATTGGGGAGACCAGAGAGGAGAGTGCAGACCTAGCCTCCTATCAGCTGAAGGGGGTTGCTTACATATGGTACCTCCAATGGAAAGTTGATAGGGCAGTGGGAGCATCTCTCATGAGATCAGACAAGTTTGTGACTGCCTTCTTGGATAGGTTCTTCTCTAAGGAGTTGAGGAAGGCGAAGGCACAACGTTCGTCAACTTAAAGTGGTATCACAGAAATGTCCAAGAGTATGCCTTAGAGTTTACCTGGCTATCTGAGTATGTTCCGGAGATGGTTGCAGACCAGAGGGCTCGCATGAGTAGGTTTGTGAATGGAATATCAGACTCTCTAGTCAAAGAGTATAAGGCTACTATGTTGAACAATGATCTAAACTTCTCACGATTGGTCCTATACGCCTAGAAGATAGAGGCAAATAAGATAAGGGAGAAGGAGAGAGAGTCCAAGAGGGCTACGATAGGGAGTTATGGACAGTTTCAGTAGAGATCCAGTGGAGGACATCGTCAGTAGTCCCATCATAGGTCATCAGTCCCACCACCATCATCAGCTAGTGTTCCGTCTAGACTAAGGCATAATTAGAGGGGTGGGGCATCAGGCTCTAGAGGTTAGGAGAGCCCAGCCTTCAACTTTATGGAATGTATGGCAGGAAGCACCTCAGAGAGTGTATAGAAGGTTCAGGTGCGTGTCTCGGGTGTGGGAATCCCATACATCTACTTAAAGACTGCCTCTCATCCAGATAGGGAAATAGTAGAGGTTGTGACCCAGCCACCAGTTCAGCAACTCCACCACCACGCTCAGCTTAGCAGGGTGCATTCACTAGTGCAGGTGGTGGTTAGCATCAGAACATATTTTATGCCCTCTCATATTGTCAAGAGTATGAGGTCTCTCCAGATATGGTCACTTGTATATTACGAGTATTTCATTTGGATGTATATGCATTGTTAGATCTAGGGGCTACCTTATCTTTTGTGACTCCTTATATTGCTATTAGTTTCAGAGTCAGTCCCAAAATCCTATCAGAACCCTTCTAAGTCTCTACTCCAGTCGGTGGCTCAGTTATAGCTTGACGGGTATACAGGAATTGCCCTATAACAGTCCTTAAAAAAGTCACATCAACTGATCTAACGGAGTTAGATGTGATCGATTTTGATGTTATCTTTGGTATGGATTAGTTCCATACATGTTAAGCCTCAGTAAATTGTAGAACTCATATGATAGAGTTTTGATTTTCGGATTAGCCAATTCTAGAATGGAAAGTTAGTTCAATTGTGCTTGTAAGTTGCTTTGTTTCCTATCTTAAGTCCAGGAAGATGATTTCTAAAGGTTATGTGTACCATCTAGTTTTGGTTAAGGATGTGACATCCGAGACCCTGACTCTTTAGTCAGTTCATATAGTGTGTGTGTATCCCGAGGTGTTTCCCGATGATCTACCAAGAGTCCCTCCCGAGTGAGAGATTAACTTTGGTATCGACCTTCTCCCTGATATGTAGTCTATATCCATTCCTCCTTACAGAATGGCTCCAGCCGAGCTAAAGGAGTTGAAAGAGCAGCTGAAAGATCTCCTAGATAAGGGTTTCATCAGGCCTAGTAAATCCCTGTAGGGTGCACCAATTCTCTTTGTTTGAAAGAAGGATGGTTCTCTTAGAATATGCATTGATTATCGGTAGTTGAACAAGGTCACAATCAAGAACAAGTATCCCCTCCCCAGAATTGATGACTTGCTTTACCAACTTCATGGTGCTAAGTGTTCTCAAGGATAGACCTTAGGTCCTGTTACCACCAGCTCAGAGTTAGGGAGAGTGACATTCTAAAGACAGCTTTTAGGTCTCAGTATGGTCACTATGAGTTCGTAGTTATTTATTTTGGACTAATAAATTCTCCTACAACTTTCATGGATTTGATGAACAGAGTGTTCAAGTCATATTTGGATATGTTCGTGATTGTATTCATAGATGACATTCTCATATATTCTTTGAGAGAGGAGGAATATGCAGCTCATTTGACGATCGTGCTACAGAGTTTCGCGAGTCACAAACTATTTGCTAAATTCAGCAAGTATAAATTTTGGTTGGACTCAATAGCAGTTTTGGGTCATGTGGTGTCAAGTGAGAGTGTGAAGGTCAACTCTTAAAAGATAGAGGCGGTGAAGAATTGGCTCAGACCAGTTAGTCATTCATATATCAGGAGTTTCTTGGGTTTAGCTGGCTATTACAGGAGGTTTGTTGAAGGATTTTTGTCCATTGTAGCACCATTGACTAAACTGACCTAGAAGAAGGTCAAATTTTAGTGGTCGGATTCCTATGAGAAGAGTTTTCAGGAGCTAAAGACTCGACTCACTTCAGCCCCAGTGTTGACCCTACCCTAGGGCATGGATGGATTCATTGTGTATTATGCTGCCTCTAGGGTTTGTCTTAGTTGTGTGTTGATGCAACATGGTAAGGTCATTGTGTATGCCTCTAGACAGCTTAAGACTCATGAGAAGAATTACCCAACGCATGACCTAGAGCTGGTAGCGGTGGTGTTCGCATTGAAGATTTGGAGACACTACTTGTATGGGGTGAATGTGGATGTGTTCACAAATCACAAAGGGCCTTTAGTATGTGTTCACTCAAAAGGACCTGAATTTGCGACAAAGGAGGTAGCTAGAGCCTCTCAAGGACAATGACATGAGAGTTCTTTATCATCTGAGTAAGGCCAATGTAGTGGCGGATGCCCTTAGCAGACTGTCCATGGAGAGTGTGTCCCACATTGAGGATAGAAGAAAGGAGTTGGTGAAGGATGTGCATCGGTTTGCATGGTTAGGGGTTCGCCTCGTTGATTTAAAAAATGGTGGTGTCATTGTCAGAATGGGTCCGAATCCTCTTAGGTGACTGAAGTCAAGGCTAGGAAAGATGAGGATCCGATCTTAGTGAAGCTAAAGGAAGCGGTTCAAAATGAGAATGTGGAGGTCTTCTCCCAAGGGGGAGATGGTGTGCTTTATTATCAGGGTCGCTTATGTGTTTCGGGTGTTGAAGACTTGAGAGAGCGGATGTTGCATGAGGCTCATGGTTCCCGATATTCTATCCACCCAGGTGCCACCAAGATGTAGTATGATCTATAGGAGGTCTTTAAGTGGAATGGCATGAAGAAGGACATAGCAGAGTTTGTGGCTAAGTGTCCAAATTGTCAACAAGTGAAAGTTGAGAATCTGAGACCTCTAGGTATTCTACAAGACATAAGTATCCCTACTTGGAAGTGGTAGAAAATCAATATGGACTTCATCACAGGGTTGCCTCGAACACACCTACAATATGACTCTATTTGGGTGGTTGTAGACAGGTTGACCAAAGCAGCACATTTTCTACCAATCAAAACTACCGATATAGTTGAGGATTATGCTAGATTATATATTCAAGAGTTAGTTTGACTGCATGGGGATCCCTTTTCCATCTTTTTAGATAGAGGTACTTAGTTTACCACATAGTTTTGGAGATCATTTCAAAAGGGACTTGGTACTCGGGTCAAGCTTAGCACAACTTTTCACCCTCAAACAGACCGTCAAGCTGAGCGGACCATTCATACTCTCTAAGATATGTTGTGAGTGTGTGTGATTGACTTCAAAGTTAGTTGGGATGATCATTTCCCTCTCATCGAGTTTTCTTATAGCAATAGTTACCATTCTAGTATTCAGATGGCTCCGTTTGAGGCTCTTTATGGGTGGAGATGTAGGTAACCTATTGGATTGTTCAAGGTTTGTGAGACTACATTGATAGGTCCAGATTCAGTTCATGAGGCCAATGGAGAAAGTTTAGCTTATTAGGGAAAGGCTAAAAATAGCTCAGAGTTGTCAGAAATGTTATGGGGATGTTAAACGGAGAGAGCTTGAGTTCGAAGTTGATGATTGGGTATTTTTGAAGGTGTCTCCCATGAAAGGAGTGATGCGATTAAGGAAGAAAGGAAATCTTAGTCCCCGATATGTGGGTATTTATAGAATTTTGAGGTGAGTTAGAAAGGTGGCATATGAGTTGGAGTTATCAACAGAGTTAGCTTTGGTGCATCCAATTTTTCATGTATCTATATTGAAAAAGTGCATTGGTGACCTGGCCTTGGTTATTCTTATGGAGAGCATAGGTGTAAAAGATAGCCTTAGATATGGGGAAGTTCTAGTCAAGATCCTTGATCGTCATGTTCAGAAGTTGAGAAACAAAAAACTAGCTTCAGTGAAAGTCTTGTGAAGGAATCAGCTTGTTTAGGGAGCTACATGGTAAGCCGAAGCAAATACGATGGCTAAATACTCGCATCTTTTCCCTTTCGGCTCAATTTCAGCATGAGGTATCAGTTTCCTCTGTAATACTCTATTCAGTTTCATATACAGTTTATGCCCTCAGTTCCGTCATGTTTTAGCATGTATGTATAATTCATGAATTCACTTCAGTCATGTGTATCTGTTCGAAGTCAGTCACACTGTCAGTTTCAGTTGTTTAGTTTTGAAATTGCAGTTTTTACCCAGTTTTTAGTATGTTTAATCCATATTGAAGGACGAATGTTCCCAATGGAGAGATATTGTAATACCCTAAAAGTCCTTAAGACTAGACTCGAGATTGGAAATGTGACCAACAGGAAAAGGGAAAAACTTTCACAGGACGACTCATTGTATGAGTAGTGGTGAGAAGTGATGAGTCATAGGATCAACCATGGTCAGCATCTGCTAAAGAAAGTCTAGTAACAACAAGTCATTGAACGACTCCTGGGTCCTTGTAACGGGTCATGTGTTAGAATTGTCGTTTCGGTATGTGCTTTCATGGAGGATTGTACGAGTCGTGCTTACTACTCGTGAGAAGGTGTAGTGAAAGTTGGTGCAGTAACAACGAATTTTACCTACGACCAGTTGTTTAATGGTACGATTTGTTGTTTGGCCCATGGTAGAGATTCCAAAAGTTATACTTAGGGAGTCAGTGGTTACAACGAGAGGATACAACGGGTCATTGTGTCGAGTAATGACCAATCCTATCGAATCATCATTTGAAGGCATGAGAACTGAGACAATTTTGGAATAAAGTAACGGGCGATACCACGAGTCATGGTATTGAGGTACAACTCGTGGTGTAAGTCGTTACATCTGGCAGTGAGTATTTTTCTGCAAAATTAGTAAAGGCATTTCCATAATTCTTAAGCTCCTAATCTCTAAACTATGTTGTTTTAAGCTCTGAAAAAAAGTGTATTAAGGGAGTTTAACCTATTCTAATTCATTTAACTCCCATTCCTGCAAGTTTAGAAGTTCCCCTTTAAAGATCATGCTTGAATTCCTCAATTCTTCCCCAAATCTCTTGGACTTTCAAGTCAAGTTTAGATTCAGCTTACCCAAGTATGTAGGACTATGAATGAGAGTTTGCTTTCATTCTCATGCCCATATCTCTCCTCAATTTCATGAATTCAAGTCTTAATATAAGTTGATGATCCTATGGGGTTTTAGCCCAATTTCATGAAACTCTCTATGATTTGTTTATGGGTTAATTTCCTTCATGGTCCAAAGTATGTTTTATGATTCATGGGAATATTTTATACCTATTTTGATTATAAATTCATGATTTCAAGATTTAAAAGATTATGCCCAATTATGCAAGTTTCATGAAAAGTCAAGTTTATCATTCATTATTTCAAGTATGATTAAATATTTAGTATGATTGAATGTCTACAAATTACCCATTTATCAATCCATAATTTTCCTTATGAAGTCTATTTCAAGTATGCATGGTTTTTAAGATTTGGGCAAGCCCACACAAGTCAAGTATATTTCATGATTTAGCCAAGGCTAACAAGATCAGTTATAATATATTTATTTTGGAGTCACGACTTTCCAATGTTCAGATCAAGATATGTTTTGAGAATATAAATATATGATCATTATACATGTTTTGGGAGTAGTGTCTAGCACCGAGTAGGCTAGAGGTTCCAAGGTTCCCTGATCTCATAAATTTACGCGCCAACTTAGGGATATATATTGAGACCTCTCAAGAGAGTGTTTCGCCCACCAAAGGGCACACTGTGATATCATACCTTACTTATCCTTTTCCCTGGAAAGGCTTATGCTAGCTCTCCTCCATGTGGGAAAGATGTGGGATCATCATTTATTCATACATGGTGGTTGTCGGTTATGACCAGTCTCCCATTATTCCTCATGATTTCAGTTATGCATGTTAATGACTTATGATATTACGTTTTATAGCAGGTTTGACCCAATGATTAGTTTATAAGATTTTACTTATGATTTTAGTTATGGCAAGCTAATTGATTTCTATTTTAGCTTTGGGTCATTCTATTCAGATATAATATTTAGGTTATTACTATACAGGATTCAGATTCAGATTTAAGCATGCAGTACTTACTCTCGTGATCTTATGATTTATGTTTATATGCATGATTTCAGTTTGTACTTACTCAACATGTTTACTTACCTTGCATACTCAGTATATTCAAAGTACTGACCACATACTCTATGCTATATCATTTCATGATACAGGTTCAGATGATCAAACTCAGTTACACCATTAGCCCAGTTTTCCCATAGCTCAGTTTAATTTCTTATTATTGGTGAGTCCACATCCTTCGAGGACCTTCAGTTAACATTGAGTTATGTTATTTCCAATTTCAGTCTTTAGTGAGCTAGTTGGGGTGTTGTCCCATCAGCTCTTCAGACATGTTAGAGGCTTATCAGATAATTTGTAGAATTTAAGCTTTGTCAGTGTTGAATCTGTTATGATTGATATGTATTCATACTTCCGCTTATTCTTGATGAGTTTATCAATTTCTGCGTGATGTATGCTCTTTAGCTGCTATGTTCATGCCATAGGTCGACTTGGAGCTATTCGTGATTCTAGGTCCCGTGTCTCTGTTCAGGATCTCAGTTCTGGTCGTGACAAAAGGACGAGTACGGTGTGATATCACGGTGTACCCTCCGGCGGGGGAAGCACACTCTTGAGAGGTCCCAAATATATACCTATGTTGGCACGTAGTTTATGAGACCGGGGAACATCGAAACCCCTGGCCTACTCGGTGCTAGACACTACTCCCAAAAACATGCATATTGCTCATATAATCATATTCTCAAACCATAGCTTAAATCTAAATATTCGGAGTCTTGAATCCAAATCATTTCATAAGCTGCATTGAGGGTCTTCACTCCAAATCATATCATAAATTTATCTTGTTAGCGTTGGCTAAAATCATAATAAGCGTACTTGACTTGCATGGGTTTTCCCAAATCATAGAACCATACATACTTGAAATTGACATTCATACTTCAAAATAATGAAATCATAAGTTGAGAGTTCATAAACATTCATGCATACTAGATAACTCCTCATGCTTAAAATCATGGATCATAGGCTTGAATTTTTATAAAACATGCATAATAGGGCATAATTTCTAATAACTCAAAATCATGAATTTATAATCAATTTGAGTGTAAAATCTTCTCATAAGACTTAATTCATGCATTAAAATATGAGGGGATTGGACCCATAAACATAGCATAGATAATTTCATAGAATTGGATTAAAACCCTAGAAATTAATACACTTGATTAGAAACTTGAATTCATGAATTAGAGGGGAAATTTGGACATGAGGGTGGAAGGAATCTCCCATTCATGGCACTACATACTTGGGTAAACTGATTTCCAAACTGGTGTTGAAAGCCTAAGAGAACTGAGGAAGAAATTAAGGAGGAATTCTAGTTTGATATTGGAAGAGGAATTCCATACAATACATGCATGGGATCCTAATGATTTAGGCTAGGATAAATCCTCTTACTCATTATAAGGTTCAA
>JACEIK010001188.1:160437-178663 GCA_018107945.1 Datura stramonium
AACCTCAATACATGGCAACACTCCTTTTGAAAAACTCTATCACAAACAACCTACCTATTCACACCTAAGATCATTTGGTTGCCTTTGTTTTCCTGCTGCTGTCAAACCTCACAAAGACAAGTTTGATCCCAGATCCACACCTCATGTATTTGTAGGTTATCCTTTCAATACAAAAGGTTATAAAGTTCTAGATTTTCACACTAACATGATTCACATTTCCAGAGATGTCTTATTTTATGAACATATCTTTCCTTTTGCTTTGTTTTTCCCTGATTTTAGCTTCAATTCAATTATGCAAAAACTCAATCTTCATTCTAAAGTTTTGAACTTAACTGATAACACTTTCAACACTAGTTATGATCTGAATGATAGTGTTCCAAACACAGTCACTACTTATACCAATACTTCACTACCATTTGGTGATACTGCACAAAGTGATACACATACCCCTACACCTGAATTCTATACCCATGTACCAGACATTTATAGTTCTCCCAACCACCCTATAACCCAAAGTATCAATCAGGAACCTAGGAGATCTAGTAGACCACACATTGTCCCAAGTTATTTGAAAGATTATACCTACACATTGCCTAGCCTGGAACCAAACTCTACAACAACCACAACACCTGTTACATTACACACTTCACTCATTTCTCTTGATTCCAGTAATCAGCAGTAGGGACATTTACATGATCATGAACCTTCATCTTATGAGGAAGCATCTGTACATTAGGCTTGGCAAGCAACAATGGATCTTGAGTTTGAAGCACTTTATGCAAACAATACTTGGGATTTGGTAGTCCTCCCACCTGGGAAGAAAACTGTAGGCTGCAAGTGGGTGTATAAGATTAAACATAAGGCTGATGGAACTGCGGAAAGATACAAGGATAGACTGGTTGTGAAGGGGTATACACAACAAGCTGGTATTGATTACAGCGAGACTTTTTCACCAGTTGATAAGATGACTACCATAAGATCTCTGATTGGACTAGCAGTTAAAAAGGGTTGGGACTTGTTTCAGCTGGATGTGAACAATGCTTTCCTCCATGGAGATTTACATGAGGAGGTATACATGGCAACGCCTCAAGGCTTATTGGTAAGTAGACAATAGAGTTGTTTGCGAGACTAAACAAATCCACTGTATGGCTTGAAACAAGCTAGAAGATAGTGGTATGAAATTGGCAACATCCTTATATTCTAGGGGATATTCCCATTCCGAGTGGTGATCATTCTTTATTTTCTGAAGAGTGGATGGATGATCTTTGTGGCGTGTATGTTGATGATATCTTTGTCTATGCAGGCTGACTTGGTGGAAATTGAATCCTTAAAGTCTTTTGAACATGAGTGAGTTCAAGATAAGAGGATGCAGGAAGACTTCATTATTTCCTACGGATGGAGATTATCTACAAACAACTGGAGTGCTTTCGTCTCCGCAAAGGAAGTTTGCTGCGATTTACTAAATGAGTTTGATTTTATTGCCTATAATGTTTGCCTCTTCACCTCTTGATCCGGTTGTAAAGGCGGGGATGATGAAGGAAAAATACTTGATGATCCTAGCTATTACAGGAAGCTTATAGGGAAGTTGAACTTCCTCACACATACAAGGATTGATATTTCATATAGTGTACAACACCTAAGTCAATTTATGCAAGCACCTAGATACACACACTTGCAAGCCGCTATACATGTCTTTGAGATACATCAAGGCGGCCTAGATCATGGGACATTTATATCACACAATCTGATCTTACTATCAGCGCTATTGTGATTGATTGGGCATCGACTGATTCCAGAAGATCAGTGAGTGGATATGTTGTGCTTTTGGGTGGCACGGTGTCATTGGGTGGAAGTACAGCGGACCACGGTATCTATATCTTCAACGAAGCGAGTATAGGGCAATAAGAGAAGTAGTAGGAGAGCTTCGTCTGGATGCCGTTTGATGACAAAACTAATAAGCACTTGCTCATTGCCTATCCATGTGTTTTGTGACAGTCAAGCAGTCATACACATTGGAAGAAATCACATTTTTCATGAGCGTACTAAACACATCGAGGTGAATAGTCACTTTATTCGTGACAAGCTTCAAGAGGATTCATTCGCACTTCATCATATTCACACCACAAGCTGCAGACTGACTAGCGGACATCTTATGAACCTCTAAGCGGCCCAAAACATTTAAGTATTCTTGGCAGTTGTCAGGAGTTACCTCCTCCAGCAGGGGGGTGTTGAGATTACATCTCATTAGCTAGTTGGTTAGTTAGTTTGGGAGTTGGCTAGTTAGTTAGGCTGATTAGTAGTGTGTTGGCATTAATTAGTTATAAGTTAGTTACTAGTTAGTGAAAAAGGGTAGTTTGTAATTTTACCCAACTAGTTAGTTAGAAGGGTAACTAACTCCCTCCTTCTCTTTGTATATAACAGAAACAGAGACGAAGAAGAAGGCAATTTTTGCCTCATTTTCACTCGATAATTTCTCTCATCTTCCTCTTTAGCTTCTCCTATTCAATGGAGGAAGCATTCCTAACCTAAACTCTTCTTGTTGATGATGAAATCGAAAATGGCTTTCTCAGTCCCAATTAGTCTTTTTATTACAGAGCGGTATATCACTCTCGGGAAGGAATTAAAATCTAAACTTACAGGTGTACATTAGATATTTGATTCAGTTGCATGTGGTGAAAAAATGCAATTTATATAGTACTTCATGTGGTAATTTTCTAGTAGAAGGTCCTATTTTTGAAAATAATTTAATCTAGTTCGATATATCTCTATGAATTGGTGATATTCATTTTCTCTAAGCTAAAATAACCAATAAAATTGGGTTGGGAGAATTATTACAAAAAGAGTGCTAACTATGTCAACAAACATCTTTCACATAAAATTGTTATCTTAATGTTAAACTATATCACACTAGTTTGAGGTTATGCTAGAGGTAATGGGTGTTTATAAAAGGAAACAAACACGAGACACTGCAATTCTAGACCCCCAAAGGTATAGTAACACGTTCTTAAGCTCGATCTCTTATAGACAATTGGCTTGTTACTAATTTGTTTTCCTTCCACATTCATGTAAGGATGGAAGCCTCCAAACATACGTGCGATTCTTAAGTGACAATTAGAACAATAGATTAGTTATGCATTATATTCATCTTCCTTGCAACTCTTTCTACATTTTGTTTGTATATTTGCAAGGCTAGTAGTTTAAAAATTGTACTTAAGCTGACTCATGAATACGCAGACCTGGACAGCGGTAGTTGCATGATCTTTAGTAAATGAGCGTTATGGCTTGTTTGTGTGTTGTTATCTTAATGGCTATCGATTTTTAAGTCTAACATGAATTTGGATGGGCTGTCTTAAGCGAAGGTGTTAATATAACCTTATTACTTGCAAAATTTTATTCGAGCAACATTCGATGCCCTTGGAGCTAACAAAGGTAAAAGTAAGAATTTTATGTTTTCCTTTTACGAATTCCTTTGTATTTCTTGAATGTAATGGCGGTGAATCTAGGATTTACGGAGGTATGGTGGCCACTTTTCTTTGAGCGTGGGTGTTGCTTTATTTATATGGTCCCAATAAAGTAAACATTTGCTTGATCGATCAATTTTACGCCATTTTCGAGTAATTCGTCCTTTTGTTGTATATTGAAAAATCGATCAGACGAAAAAATGGATTGGATATAAAAAATGAATATGAACAAATGGTACAACTAAAAGCGTAAATATATGATAACGTAAACTCACACTTATTAACAAAGTATGAGCGGACGTTGTCAATAAAAGAACCCAGCTAGAGGTTGGGGTGATCCCACGAAGTATGGAAGGATGTAGAAGAATGCTAGTGCTTTAGCCTTTTTAGTTAATTATCTCCTAAGAGGGGGGAATATGTAAAAGTAATAAATATAAAAGTTGAGAAATTTTGAAGGTTGATTCCAAATTAATGCAACTTACTGGGTTAAGTGTTCCCCATGACTTCATAACCACAAGGAATTTTATACTAGTGATCTATTAGGTGCTTAGCATGCAATATTGGTAAGTTAAGTTTACACAAATGGTTGGTCCCCTATCTAAGTGATTTTTACCATGCAACTTGGTCCGTCTACAGGTGTACTTTAGTTGACCCTTACCCTTAATATCGGATTAGCTATCTCTCGGACAAGTTCAAGCTATTAGATGGGGTTGGTAGCCTCAAATCTCGTTATTATCCCTTTTCCCATTCATTACCTACTTGATCTGGTAAGTTAGAATAAGGCTAGTCCTAACATTTTTAGCCGTTAAAATCAATTAAAGCGAAGGAAGAAACAATATATGCATAAACTTCGTTCCAGAATCACTTTATGTATTTACCTATTATGTGTTAATTTGTCATGGTTCCCACAACCCCTAGTTGTGGTGGTTTTAACCCATCATGTTTATAAGTGAATTAATAGAATTCATAAATAAAAGCAAAAATAATACTTACAACGATGATAGGAAGAAACTCACTTGATTATTGCGAAATAAAGAAGAAAAACTTTGTCATTATCGAGAATTATGTCTTCAAAATGTGTTAAGACTTACATCTAAAACTTGGCTTCTAATTGTTCTCTAAAACTTTAGACTCTAATTTAAACTTAAAACTTCATGTCTTGAAAACATAAAAACAACCTCCTATTACATGAAAATAAAGGGTTATTTATAGTAATAGATTTATGCTTTTCCTTTTCCTTAATGAATTTGACTTGGGATTTAAATTTTCTTTTCCTAGTTGAAGTAGGAAATCCATTTTTGGGCGTTTGGAGCCTTTCGCATTGCACCTTCTTTTGTTCCTTCATGGATTTAATTTGGGATTTTTAGCTCCTTTTTCTAATTAAAAAGCGGACTCCGGGTTGTTAGTGGTCATGGAAGGCTAAGTAACGACTCGTTAGGACCTCAAACGAGTCGTGATCGAGTCAAGCATAGTTGTCCTTAGCATTAGGCCCCGATCATGGAAGCTTGAGTTACCTAACGGCTCGTTAGGACTTGCCTGAGTCATTAGGTCCCTCGTGGCCATCGATCATAACATCCTCCAGTGTACTTCATGGATGCTCACGGTTCCTAACGGCCCAGTCGTCACTTCTACGACAGCTTGTTATGTCATTCATTACCTTCACTGGACACTTCTTCAAGTTTTCTCCTCCCAATCCTTACTTTATTACATTTTGTTCAAATTCATTCCAAAGCATCAAATACACAAAAATCACTCAGCTTTTATACCTGAAAGTATCTAATCATGTGCATTATCTATTTTCAGATATACACATAGCATAACTCCATGCAACTGCACATAATTTGTCCTTAAAACCTTAGCAAGTATGAGAAAAATTATGTCTATGAAGTGCGTAGTCGCCACTTCTGTCAACTTACCCAACACTTAAACAATTGTTCGTCCTCGAACAATCTACTACTTTCCTTCTAACATTTAAACACAAAGTTTATCCTACGAACATGTCTACTTTCACTTAGGATCATGAGACAAATCAATTAAGCTCAAACAACTCCCTTTCGCATGCATATAGGATCAACATTAAAATGTTTAAGTTCGAAATCACTTAGCTTTCTAAAACTAACTCATCAAGACATATTTTAGGACAACATGAATCATATGTTATTTAACAATAAGATTAAACCAAAGTCTTACCATTGTGCACCTCACAAGTTGGAGATATGTCCTTTTCACAAGAGATATATAATAAAATTAACTTGGGCATAAATAAAACAATTTCCACTTACTCTCACCAAAAAACTCCAAGATACATGCAAAAGACGACCCATAGGCTTGCCCATGGTGTAACTCTCCACTAATATAGAATTATGAATCACGAATCAATTAGGACTTTAATTTGGTTATTAATATAGGCTAAGGAACGAGTAGGAATTATTTGGACAAGATAGTGACTAATCTCCATAACCACTTTAATACTTAACAACACTTTGATTTTTAGCTCATTATTCAATTTCCAAAATTTTCTTCTTATACCTCCTTATTTTCTAATTTTTCAGCATAGGTGACTAGTGGGGATTTTTCTTTTCGTCATTGAGCTCATTCACATATATTTTTTTCTTCTTCCATTCCCACCCTTTACGTACCCCTACTCTAGCCACCCTCAACTTATGCATTTTTTTCTTATGTTAAGGTTCACAATATCCAAGGAAGGGTTAGGACCAAAATAGGATCATTGTAGACAAATGGGTATGCTTAATCAGTAAATCTTCAATTTTCAAGATCTTTCTTCTTTTTGTTTTCCCACTAAAACTCACCCTCCTTGTTTAGCAAATTCACCACACTTTTTAGCTTTTCCCTTCACTTCTCCAATTATGCTCCTTTCCTCTGAAAATTTTTCATTTTGGATTCAAATACAAGTCAATACAACAAAAAGTTCAAGCTTAAAATATGGTTATCAAAAGAATAGGCTAGGCTCAACATGGCTAACTAGGATAATTTCAATCCAAGGTAGGTAAAATAGGATAAAAATATAGCTGTAAAGCGCCTTTATCACTTCCTAAATCCATCATTCTTATATCGCTTTGCACACACGCCGGGCAAGTTCTAGATGTCAATTTACAAGCATGGAGTATATTAAAAATAATTCCTCACACATTGGCACAAGATGGTTTAACAATGGAAATCAAGATCACATAAACACATATATCCATATTGCATGCATAACATAATTAAACCCATTTTCTCAAGTACAAGAGTCAAGTTCCCAAAAGACTAAGTGTTTCTACCTTTTTCATGCATTTTTGAGTGAATTTAATAAAGTCTCAAGATACAAAAGTGAAGCACCTAGCATTCGTTAGGCTCAAATCTTGTTCTTCCTAATGACTAATTTACCCTTAAGATGGTCGTCATCAATCCATCATCGGGCAAAGTCATGACTCGTGATTAAAATAAAAAAAATATGCACTCTCTAATCGACTCACAGGGACTATCCAGAAAAGTACCGAAAACAATGCTTAGGAGGAACCCAAAATAAAATAAAACTAAAAATACTAAAAACAAAAACAAACGCCATAACGAATCATAAATCCCAAAAAACTAGGCCTACCATGTGCCAAATTTAACAATTAAGGCATGCGTAGTAATATGAAGTTTACTTCTCCTACCCTTTAGTTAATTAGTTACTATCCCGGTGGTAAAACAATTAAGCATAAAATAATAGAGTGAAAGAAGACTTCTACAGGCCTCTACTCTTCGTCGTACGTAGGGTAAGGAATAACTTCCCCCCATCTATATATTTCATGCTCAAATTGTTTTATTGAAAATTATGAGCTATCACACCGCACATTTGAACAAACATATAAAAAATGAAAAATTTATCTTGGAGTTTGCCTCCCATGTAGCGCTGATTTAACATCTCGGCACGACACGGTATCTTGATTACTAATACTTCATCAAGATACCCGTTGGGGCAGTGGTCACATCTTGGATGCTTTTTTACCACTCAAACTGTGACACATCGGAAGATAAAAGAAAAATAGGAAATAAAGACTAAAAGTTAAACACGAGCAATTAATCTAATCCTAAGCAAATTACGGCAACAACGCCACTTTTTGATAGCTCAAATTCACTCTTCTTAACAAAGTATGAAGCGGATGTTGTCAAAGAACCCAACTAGAGGTTGGAGTCGTTCCCACAGAGAATATGGAAGGGATGTAGAATAATGCTAGTGCTTAAACTTTTTAGTTAATTATTTCTAAGGAGAGAATTTGTAAAAGTAATAAATAGAAAGTTGAGAAATTTGTGAATTGATTCCAAATTAATGCAATTAACTAGGGTAAGTGTTCCCCGGCTTCATAACCACAAGGCGTTTTATACTAGTGATCTATTAGGTGCTTAACATGCAATATTGGTAAGTTAAGTTCACTTAAATGGTTAGTCCCCTATCTAGGTGATTTTCACCATGCAGCTTGGTCCATCTGCGGTGTACGTTAGTTGACCCTTACCCTTAATATCAGGATTAGCTATCTCTCGGAATAGTTCCAGAAGCTATTAGATGAGGTTGGTAGCCTCGAATCTCACATTTGTTAATTCCTTTTCCCATTTATTACCTCCTTGATCCGGTAAGTAAGAATAAGGCAAGTTCTAATGTTTGCGACCAGCTAAATCAATTAAAACGAAGGAAGAAACAATGCATGCATAAACTCCGTTCAAGAATCACAAGTATTATATTATTATTACCTATTATGTGTTAATTTGTCATGGTTCCCACAACCCTAGTTGGCAATTGGTTTTAACCTATCATGTTTATTAGTAAATTAATAGAATTCATAAATAAGCAAGAATTAATACTTACAACGATGATAGGAAGACATGATTATTGCAAAAATAAAGAAGAACAACTTTGTCGTATCCGAAGTATGTCTTCAAAATGTGTTAAGACTTGTCTAAAACTTGGCTTCTAATTGTTTTCTAAAACTTTAGACTCTAATTTCAAACTTAAAGCTTCAACTCTAGAGAAGACATAAAAACAACCTCTCTAATACATGAAACTAAAGGGATATTTATAGTAGTAGATTATGCTTTTCCTTTTCCTTGATTAATTTGACTTGGGATTTAAATTTTCTTTTCCTAGTTGAAGTGGGAAATCCATTTTTGGGCCATTTGGAGCCTTGCCATTGCACCTTCTTTTTGTTCCTTCATGGATTTAATTTGGAATTTTTAGCTCCTTTTCCTAATTAAAGCGGACTCAGGTCATCGGTGGTCACGGACTAAATAGCGACTTGTTAGGACCTCCAAGCGAGTGGGTGATCAGTCAAGCATCGTCGTCCTCAACATTAAGTGTCATTGAATCTCGAGTTACCTAATGACTCATTAAGTCACAGCACGAGTCATTAGGTCCCTCGTGGCCATCGATCATAACATCCTCCAGTGTACTTGATGAATTCTAACGATGTCTGACGAAGAATCGTCACTTCACACGACAGCTCGTTATGTCACTCATTACCTTCTTGGACACTTCTTCAAATTTTTCTCCTCCCGATCCTTACTTTATTCATTTTCTTCAAATTCATTCCAAAGCATCAAATACACCAAAATCCATCCTTTTTAGACCTGAAAGCATCTAATCATGCGTTAGTTATTTTTCACAATATATAACATAAACCCATTCAAACACACATAATTTGTACTCAAAACATAGAAAAATATGGAAAAATTATGTCTATGAAGTGCGTGAGTACGCCCTTCATCAATATAAGTGAGCCAGCAGCCCAGCGATACAAGTAGCAAGTGAGACAATTAACTTCATATATATACAATGCCATAGTGTCACAGGCTTCTCTTCATCTGAACCTACACAAATTTCATATGATTGGGACATAGTCCCCTTATTACAAATATAACATATGTACAATAAAAGTGCTAGACATGTCCTGGCTCTAGGTAGAAACTGAGGTCACCAAATGTACACCTAAATGGAATGTGCCTAATAAGGCTGCACATCCAACTGTATGTCGGATCATCCATTTATTTAAATGGAACATTTCGGCCATAGGGGACGTGAGCACATATATTATGTACTTGTATATGGCGAACGAGAACTATAAGTAAGAAAAGTGTTACCTAGTAAGTTTCTATTGTTTAACCGATGTGTGCGTACGTATGTTGAGAGTTTTGGAGTACGATGCATGAAGGAAAAGTCTTGAGAGGAGCGCACAAGTGCGTCATCGAGTGAGAAGAGGCTCGAGAAGCAAGGCGGGGAACAAAGGTCCGCATCGCACCTCTTCCCCGGCACCTTAAGCGGCACAGAGAGCTCAGTTCTTGCTTCTATAGGCGGTGCACCGCACACCTCCCCTCCACCCAGCCTCCCTATATATATGCTTAAGTGAGGGATTTAATTCATTCAAAATATTTCCCAAATCGGCCCTTGGCCCTCATGATGATTCCTACGAACTTTCCATGTCGGATTTTGGTAGAATTACGCCATTAAACTCCATTCGAGATGCAAACTCGTCTTGGATAATGAGTTCTAGGCCTACAAGGAACGCCTTGCTGAGTTATTTCTTGAAAATTCGCTCGGATCACGAAACTCCAGAGTAAAAGTTGTAGAAATCACTTCTAATTGAGTCCTAAGTGGCTACAAGTGATAGATAAGCATTTCTCTTCTAAACTCTGAGGTGAGTTTTCGACTACTTTAAAAGGGGTTGAGTTATATTTCCATTGTTGAAGATATCATTGTTTCATAAGTCTTAATATTGATGTCACGATCAAAACATACACCCAAATTGTAGACACAAGACAAGGAGCCTCGAGAGACCCCAAGTCGACCCATGACATGAGCATATATCTAATTCAATCACATGAGCGAAGGACTCAACGTAAAAAACGCAATTATTACATAGAATAGGGAAAATAGTACAATACTTATTCAATACGGCGGAATACAACTTTTAGTCTTATAAGCTTCTAAAACATGAAGGCGAATTGATGATAAACATCAGAACTAAAGGAATCACATAGAGTGTGAACATGTAGTCCTCGGAACATGAGGACTCTGCAAGTGCGGGCGAGCAAGTCAGAATCTATCTTTGGGTGAGGATGAGCCTGAGGAACTAGGACCTGTATCATACGACAATACAACATAAGTATGCATTTAGTACGTGGAATGTAATGAGTAAGCAAGGTAAGTAAGCGGACATTTAAAACATGTATGAAATTAAGCAAATGGTATAAGAGTAGGACAACATATAAGTATCATAAATCAACAATTACATATAATATGGCTCAAGGTTTTCAAAGCATTTGTAACATAAACATAATCATAATCATAATAGAAGATATTTATTTAACATGACTTGAGCCAACATACATAATCATCACATGCATGAATCATGAGGCATAGTGGGAGATTATCTTAACCTACATACCCGTATGAGCACACATAGGGCTGGAGCTTGTAACCTGAGTCGGGAGGGTGTCTCGTCCCTTGCCAAGGGTAGGAACCATGAGGCGTGATCACACATGAAAGGGCCATTTGTGATAGGGACAAACATGAAAGGGTCCCGACATACCTCTGGTGTACGTAGTTCATGAGATACGAGGCTTAGCAAGACCCCAGGAACCTACTCGTGTTTGATACTACTCCCCAAAACACATATATAGTGCACATAATAATACATACGTGAGTTCATGGGATAGTTAAATCGTGATATTAAATAAACATGCTTGAACATACGTGAACTAGCCACATGACTTGAAGCTCACTTGAGTTGGCCAAAACGCAGTTTATAAATCATAGTTTCATGCATCCTATTAAATCAAACATATAACGAAAATCATCAAATCATAGTGGTATCTAAATAAATTCATATTTCGAATCAGAAATCATCTTTGAGCTTTAATATATCAACAATGAAATAGTCGTCGTAGATAGTTCATCATGGGGCATGCATAATTAAGCTTATTTTATTAGAAATCAAAATCAACAACATTATAATCAATTTAAATCTCAAAAGATGATCAAAATCCATAGATTATGATAATATTTCAAAATCACAAAACTCATTTATCAAATCATTAAATTTTATAAAAATAGAAACATAATACCACAATGAGTTTTAAATAATTTTTAAGTAAAATCATAGAGTAGGAGCATGGGTGTGGAAGGATTCACCCATTGATAGCGTTACATATATGGAATTATCAAATTCTAACCCTTCTTAGAAGCCCAAGAATGAAATTGAAAGCGATTGAGTGGCAAATCCCCCTTAAGATCACTATCAAAATCATTGCATTACATGAATGAGAGTTTAGAATAGGTCATTTTCTTAAAAATATGACTTTCCCAAGCCAAAATGACCTAGTTTAGGCCTTATATCGTGAAAAAGTCAAATACCCTTAATGAACACCTTTTTGTGTAGGATGGAACCCACAAGGGAGTACCAACGGGAGTGGGAACCACCAACGATGGAGTCATGTCCCTCGTTTAGCCACTGCGATGACCTATTCTCGGAATCAAACAATGGGTCGATGAGGACAATCGCGTCCCCTTAACCCCGACTCGTTACATCGCGGGTGGATAGCCCCAGAACCTTGGCATCTCATATCCTAACGAGTCATACCACTTACCGTCACTACAACCAACAAATGGGTGTTTCCCCACGTCGAAACCTCGAAAACTCGATCACTCCAACCACAACCACAACCAACAACTCATGGTTTTCCCAACGAGGTTGTTTGGATGCCCGTTTATGTCTCTGAAGAACCTAAATCCTTCCCATTATACGACAACTCGTTGTTTCCTACAGTCATCATGTCTCTTTGTGGTTTACAGCGCCACCCAACACGATCTAGCCCGACTACAAGGGGCGGCCCGTTGTATCTCTAGCAGGTCTTCATACCACTCGATTATCTCACTACCACCAACACTCCCTAACCAACAGCTGCATACAACGACTAGTTTATACCCACGAGTCATTCCATGGCACCGATCCGCAACTTTTTCCCAATTCTTGCGATTTTCAACTTTCAACTTCGGTTCAATTCTTAGCATTTTCGGGGTATTACAATATCTTCACCTTGGAACATTCATCCTCGAATGTAGAAAACAAAGCGAACAAACATGCTATTATCATACATAAATGCGATCATTTAAGCGAAACCTTACGGAATGACTATCTCTGATTCATAACACATAGTAGGCCCGATCTCATGCTTCACGTACACACTCATACACATAAAAAAACTTGAACACATGAACTAAACATGAAAACTAAATGGAACCATAGAGTAGAGCGATACCTCAAGTTAGAACCAAGCCGGTAGAGAAAAGATGTGGGTATTTAGCCATGAATCTACTTGCTTCCACATAACCTCCCTCGGCATGTTGATTTCTCCATAAAACCTTAAGCGAGGGCTACTTTCTTGGTCCTTAGCTTACATACTTAAAGATCTAATATTTCCACGGGTACTTCCTCATAATTGAGGCATCTTTTACACCAATGTTGTCTACGGACTATTAAGGGTGGATCACCCAAACACTTTTCAAAGAAGTGACACATGAAACATCAAATGAACTAAAGATAACTCAGAGGCAAGAGCCAACATACGCCATCTGCCAACTCCTCACAATCAGGTAGGGACCAATATAACGGGGCTGAGTTTCCCTTTCTTTCAGACATGACTCTCTTCATGGGAGATGACTATAGAAATACCCAATCGTCCACCTCAAACTCCAAATCTCTCCTCCTCGCATCGGCATATAATTTACGATGACTGCAGGCGGTTTTGATCGGATTACTTATCAACTAAACCTTCACCATTGCCTCGTGAGCTGAATCTAGCCTATCATGGCTACCTCACCAACCTCAAATCATCCGATGGGGAATCTACACCTCCGCCCATAAAAGAGCCTCGAATGGTGCCATGCGGATACTAGAGTGATAGTTGTTATTATAAGCAAACTCGATTAAGGGCAAATGATCATCATTCACTAAAAGTCTAACACACATGCCCTCAACATGTCCTCAAGAGTTTTGATTGTTAGTTTCTGCCTAGCCATTCATTTGCGGATGGAATGTGGTGCTAATCTTATCTGGATACTAGAGTGATAGTTGTTATTATAAGCAAACTCGATTAAGGGCAAATGATCATCCCAACTACCTTTAAAATCCATAACACATGCCCTCAACATGTCCTCAAGAGTTTTGATTGTTCGTTCTGCCTAGCCATTCATTTGCGGATGGAATGTGGTGCTAATCTTAACCTTAGACCCAAGTCCCTTCTAAAAAGACCGCCAGAACTGGGAGGTAAACCGAGTACCTCGGCCTGAAATAATAGACAAGGGCACTCCATGAAGTCGAACCAACTCCTGAATATACAACTTGGAATAATCATCCATTGAATCCGTGGTCTTGACCGGTAGGAAGTGTGCAGCCTTTGTTAACCTGTCTACCGCCACCCAAATGGAATCATAGAGTCATCAAGTACGAGATAGGCCTGTAATGAAATCCATATTAATTTCTTCCCACTTTCATGTGGGAATGCTAATACCCTGAAGTACGCCCCCGACCTTTGATGCTCGACTTTTACTTGCTGATACTTTTGGAAATTTGTCTACGAACTCTACAATATTCTTTTTCATACCATTCAACCAATAGATTTCTCGCAAGTCCCGATACATCCTCTGGCTCCTGGATGGATAGAGTATCTGGTACCGTGTGCCTCATGCATTATCTGTACTCTCAAATTATCAACGTCCGAAACACATAGCCGATAATGGTATCGTAGGACACCATCTCCCCCTTGGGATAAAACCTCCATGTTTTTATTCACACCGCTTTCTTCAGCCTTCTCAAAATTGGATCCTTATCTTGCTTAGATTTGACATCAACCACCAAGGACGATTCTAACCCATTCTGCACAACAACGCCGCCATTGGTCGAGTCGACCAATCTAACCCCCAACCTTGCAAGTCGGTGGATGCCTCTCACGAACTCCTTCTTTCCCTCATCCACATGGGAAACACTCTCCATAGAGAGACTACTAAGTACATCCACCACCAAATTAGCCTTGCCCGGGTGGTAAAGAACACTCATGTCTTAGTCCTTTAATAACTCTAACCACCTCCTTTGCCAAAGATTGATGTCTTTCTGTGTGAACACATATTGCAAGCTCTTGTGATCCATGAACACGTCCACATGGACCCTATACAAGTAATGCCACCATATCTTCAATGCAAGCACTACCGAGGCCAACTCAACATCATGGGTTGGGTAATTCTTTTCGTTAACCTTTAACTGTCGAGAGGCATATGCAATTACTTTCCCACACTGCATCAACACACATCCCAGTCCGACTCTCAAAGCATTGCAATATACAACAAAGCCATCAGTACCCTCGGGTAAAGTCAACATTGGTGCTGAAGTGACTCGGGTCTTCAATTCCTGGAAACTTTTCTCACGAGCCTCCGACCATTGGAACTTTATCTTTTTCTAAGTCAACCTGGTCAATGGGGCTGGAATTGATGAAAATCCCTCAACAAATCTTCGGTAGTAGCCTACTAGGCCCAAGAAACTCTGAATTTTTGAAGGATTCACCGGTCTAGGCCAATTCTTCACCGCTTTGATTTTCTGAGAATCCACCCTTATGCCCTCACTTGACACAACATGGCCTAGAAATGCCACCGAGTCTAGCCAAAATTCAAACTTGCTAAACTTTTACAACTAACGATCCTTGAGGGTCTGAAGCACTACTCTCAAATGAGCGGCATGCTCCTCCTCGCTCCGGGAGTATATAAGGTTGTCATAAATGAACACAATCACGAACATGTCCAGATATTACTTGACACCCTGTTCATTAGATCCATAAAAGCTACAGGAGCATTTCTTAGTCCAAATGACATAACTACAAACTCATAATGGCCATATCGGTTCCTGAAGGGCTGTCTTGGGAATATCATACTCCCGAACTCTGAGCTGGTGATATCCGCACCTGAGATATATCTTCGAGAAACACCTGGCACCCTGAAGCTGGTCAAATAAATCATCAATCCTGGGCAAGGGGTACCTGTTCTTGATGGTGACCTTATTAAGCTGCTGATAATCAATACACATCCGAAGGGATCCATCTTTCTTTCGAACAAAGAGTACCGGCGCACCCCATGGAGACTTGCTCGGTCTAATGAAACCCTTATCCAACAAGTCCTTCAACTGTTCTTTTAACTCCTTTAGCTCAGCTGGTTCCATTCTGTAAGGAGGAATGAGATAGGCTGTGTGTCGATAAGAAGATCTATACCGATTATCAATCTCCCGCTCAGGAGGGACACCTGGCAAATCATCGGGGAATACCTATGGATACTCACACACCACTGGAACCGACTGAATAGTCGGGGTCTCAAACTCTAACTAGGTGGTACATGCAACCCTTAGAGATCATTTTCCTGGACTTAAGGTATGAAATAAACCAACCGACTGGTACAACGGAATTACCCTTCCATTCCAAAACTGACTCACTTGGAAATCGGAATTCCACTGCACGGGTCATACAATTAATCGAAGCATAACATGAAAAAAACCAATCCATATCCAAGATGATATCAAAGTCCATCATGACCAACTCTACTAGGCCTGCGGAGGTAACCTTATGCAACACTGTAATGGGGCAACCTCTATATATCCGCCTAGCTACAATTGATTCTCCAACTGGAGTAGATACGGAGAACGGTTCTGACAGAATTTCAGGACTAACTCCAAAACTACTAGAAATGTAAGGGGTTACAAAACATAGAGTAGCTCCTGGATCTAACAAAGCATAAGCATCAATATGGAAGACTTGCAAAATACCCATAACCACATCTGGCGAAGCCACCTTCTCCTGGAGAGACACTAGGGCATAAAACCTATTTCAGCACTGACCATCTACTGAACTAGTAGAGGCACCTTGCTGAGGGGGTCATGCTGCTGGGGCGGTAGAACTGGCTGCATGGCAATCTCTGATCCTGGGCCCGAGTTTGTCACACCCAAAACAAGCATCTGCGCCAACCAAGCACTTTATGGGATGATTCTTGCTGCACTTCACACAAACTAGAAAAGTGCGCTCCACCTGCATGTTACCATGATCCATCGATCCTGCAGCCTTACTCCTCTGGTATCCCCTGAACCTGGATGGTGTGCTGGCCAATGACAGAGCTGGAGCAATAGACCTGTGTTGGGTCTGCTGATGTGGTCCACCCCCTGACCTGTCCTGAGAAACCCCATAATTGTTGGTCCTGGCCCTCTTGGCCTCTTTTTGCCTCATGTAGACTGACTCCATCTACTGTGCATGAAGTACAATACGGAGAAAATCAATGTCCCAGTGAAGCATGGCGATTCGGCAATCCTTGTCCAAGTAATCTACTACTCCATGCACAAATCGGCTCACCTAAGCCGGTTTATCCGCCACTAACTCCGGAGCATATTTAGATAACCGGGTGAACTCCAATTCATACTCCTGGACAAACATGTTACCTTCTTCAAATTAAAAAACTCTTCTACCTTGAGCTCCCTCATCTCCCGAGGGAAGAACCAATCCATGAATGCAGTGTGAAACTCATGCCAACCTATCGGGCCTGCACCCGCCGCCCTAGCATCTCTCCATTGCTTAAACCATATATGTGCTACCCCTTTTAGTTGGTAGGAGGTCAAGTTAACGCATTCCCTATTGTTCATCACTATAACCTGGGTGATTTTCAGAATCTCCTCTATAAAATCATGTTGGTCCTCGTCGACCTTTGACCCCGTGCACTCCAGAGGGCTCATCCTCAAGAAATCCCTCACCCTAGCTGTTGCTGCATTCCAATTCCGAGGGAAATGCACCACTGTATGGTTCTGGACCTGGGTAGTCATGGCCTATGCCAGCATCTGAATCGCCTCCCTAAACTCAGCATAGGTAGCTGGCTCTAGTACGTGCTCCTCAAGAATGGGTGGAGCTGGCTGATACTCACCATCATAGGCACCCTCATGATCATTACCATTACCATTCCTCCTGGCATTTACTCGGCGTGGAGGCATGATTATGCAAATGCGAATAGCACGAAATAGAGGACTAAAGGACGTTCATCACACGACATAAATCATGATAGAAGGGAAAATTTCTTAAACGTCCAGTAGCCTCTTCGTCATAAGTGTGGCGCGCTTCACACCCATGAAAAAGACTCTACTTAACGCGGCTTTCAGACCCCCTAGGACACATAAACCTATGGCTCTGATACCAAGTTTGTCATGACCCAAACATACACCCGAATCATAGACACAAGACAAGGAGCCTCGAGAGACCCCAAGTCGACCCATGACATGAGCATATATCTAATTCAATCACATGAGCAGAAGACTCAACGTAAAAAATGTAATTATTACATAGAATAAGGGGAAAATAGTACAATACTTATCAAATACGGTGGAATACAACTTTTAGTCTGATAAGCTTCTAAACATGAAAGGCGAATTGATGGGACAAATCCCCAACTAATCAAACATCCAGAACTAAAGGAATAACATAGAGTGCAAACATGTAGTCCTCGAAACATGAGGACTCACCAAGTGCGCTGAGAGCAAGTCAGAATCTATCTTTGGGTGAGGATGAGCCTGAGAACTGGGACCTGTATCATACGACAATACAACATAGAAAGTATGCGTTTAGTACGTGGAATGTAATGAGTAAGCAAGGTAAGTAAAGCGGACATTTAAAACATGTATGAAATTCATAAATGATCATAAGAGTAGGACAACATGCTC
>JACEIK010001188.1:194263-214132 GCA_018107945.1 Datura stramonium
CAGAATGTTTAAAATAAAACCTAAGTGTGCTATTTATACTATTGAGAATTTTTCCCGGAATAACAAGCAACGTGGAACGGAGTGTATCACGGAGCACTCCCTCCGTTCCACGGGGGTATGGCGGACCCTCTCTGGAATTAGGCTCCTCAGCAATTTCACCTCGGCGTGCCACAACTTGCATCGCAGAGCCTGGCCAACATGCCACGGTGCTATCACACACCTACACTGGAAATTGATGTCCCAGGTAATTGTACTCAACGTGACACGGAGTGCATCGTGTAGCAGTGCCTCCGTGTCACGGAGGTAACGCGAGCCTTCATTGGAAATTGCCAAATTTAATTCACCCGAGGTAGAATGCCTCCGCGATGGCAGCGTGACACGGCTCTATCGCGGAGCCCTTATTTTTGCTGCTCTCCCATATCATTTTCCATTCCTAGTTTCCAAGTCCATTCCCGATCTTTACCAACAAGTATCTTAGCTTCCCGAAATTCCATTTTACCTGCAAAACAACACTAATCATAATGGTTACTATAAATTCACATTTAACTACAAATCACATGAGAATATACACATAACGATAGATAAACAAGTCGAAATGAAGCATTTGAGTATCACTTGGGCATGCAATTCTGCCCAAGATCATGGGGCCTAGTGTAGCTAGTTTGTTAGCAGTCCTGTCGGTTATAGTATGAATGTGACCATCTGTTTTCATTTTGTTATGACTTGATAGAATGGTGGTCTTGTCAGCCCGCATAGGATCCCTTTATTGTATGTCGCTAAGTTAGATGTTTTCCTTTATAGGTTGCTGTGTGGCCTTGTTGGCCCGAGGCCGTGTTTACAGCCGATATATAGCAGTTTTTTTTCTTGATTTTGAGTGTTGGTAAGCACCAAAAGTAGATATGCCCAACCAGGTCAGCTTAGGTCCCAGTGTGGCATTAGGTGCCAGTCATGCCTCCCAAGGTGGGGTGTGAAAAACTTGGTATCAGAGCAACGTCGTATCCTAGGGAGTCTGCATGCTATGTCTAATAGATTCTTGTTTATAAATGTGTTGTTGTCACGAATCGAGTTTACACCCTAGCCATAACATGAGAAAAGGAACACTCGAAAGGCTCCAAGTTTACCCATGGCATACTCATAGCATAACACTTGACAATATAAACAACTAATAGAAACATAACTGAGCAAAAGCTAACTGTAAGGAGTCAAATGTAAAACTTAGAGACATAGTCTAACAAAACTTTAACAAATAGACTGAATCTGATTACATATGTCTGAAAGCCTTTACTAAATTGATGAGTTGCTGGGAAAGGTTCCCAACCAACTCTTAAAGTCTGAAAACTGAAATATAACTAAAATAAGAACATACACCTCGTCCTCGAGAGATGAGGACTCACCACAACCCGCTGAGATGGAAGAAAGAGCGTGTCTACCCCCGGGGCTGAGTCTAGATACCTGAATCTATATTATGAAATGATATAGCATATAAAGTATGCGGTCAATAATTGGAATTTAATAAGCATGTGGGGAAACGTAAACAAACTAAACATATAAGTATACAAGAAGGAAATAAACTAAGTACATCAACATATAACTTGTTAAGCATTCAACAAGCCTCTTCTGAGTCGTATACACATATGAACATGAAACTTCCATCTTGAACTCATATTCATAAGCATCATCAAACTCATGCACAAGGGTCAGGCACTGAACATATATTGAGAGCTGAAGCTGAGCTACCATCATACACTGTTCTGGATGTCTGCTGATAACTGATAATTCATTATGCTATATTTGTTTAAATTGATGACTGAACTATTCAGAACTGAACCAAACTGATAACATAAACTAAGGGAGTCATTCTCTGTTATGTAGAGTCCCAACTGAACTAGGGGAAACATTCTCAGCTATGGAGAGTCTCGACTGAACTAAGGGAGTCATTCTCTGCTGTGGAGAGTCCCGACTGAACTAAGGGAAACATTCTCGGCTATGGAGAGTCCCTGGCTGACTAAGGGAAATATTCTCGGCTATGGAGAGTCCCTGACTGACCAAGGAAAATATTCTCGGCTATAAAGAGTCCCTGGATGACTAGAATATGAGGAGTACTGATCCGACATTATACATCTGGTCTATGCTACTACAACTAATCAGAAACATGACCATTTACTACTTTCGTCATACAATTTTTGTTTAGAAGGGATTAGGGCTACTTTCTACTAACAACAAGCCCAAAAGTCTGGTGGATCATTCTCATGCTTTATCATCATAATTCATATCGTCATGGTACATCATTTAATCCACACATCTTACATTTTACGAACATCTATAGATTCATATCATACTTTACACACCTCCACAACATTCAAGTTCCGAGTTCACAACATACGACGTATAACATAGAGTCATGTAAGATCCATCAGTCCAATTCACCCTTTAACATATATACATTGATTCATATATTCTAAATTTATGAAAAACTCCACGTAATTAACTCATACCTTAAACATGTGCAATGGGATCAGGGTAGAAGTATATATATTCATTTCATGGAACCCATTTCGGAATTCACTCCAATTCATAAGAAACATATGATAATTATTCCATTATCATAGGTTTACCTCATACCCAAAATATTTAAATCGAAAACATAATGAAAACACATACATACTTTCCATTGATCAAGCCATAATAAATCTCATCTCAACATATTTATCGAATCATATATTCTAGTTATTAAGGGAATTCTTACGATATTCACATATTTTAGGCATGGATACAAGTCTTGACATAATCAAGTGAACGAGAACAGAATCCCAATCAAATTCTTAAGCTATCTCATGAAAGAAATCCTATAATCATTCATTTTTACCATTTAACACATAATTTGAGATATTAAAATTATCCCATAAGCATAATTAACTTTTAATCCTAATGGGTCTTAAAATTCATAGAAGACATAGGAGAAATCATACATAAATCGAAACCCTTGGTAATGCTTTTATAGAATAATTGAATCGGGTTTTTGATAAAACATTTTGGGGCACAAGGATGGAAGGATATCCTTGTTGAAAACCCAAATACCTGGTTAAGAGAAATCCCACTCGAACTTGCACCTTGAAGCCTTGAGGAAACCCTTGTAGAATCCTAAATCTTGAGGGGGAAGGATGAAGAGTTGAGGGAATGAGAGGTTAAGCTAGAAAACCCCCCCAAAACCATCCCTTAAAATTCCCAAAATGACACCATTCCAAAACTGGAAGCGTGGGACTTACCAAAATACTAATAAAAACATAAAAATTTGCCCTATCTGGGACCACGACCCTCATCACGAGTCGTTGGTCCTCACCATGACTCGCGGTGACCATCCGGTTCTTCTGGGGTTTGCTTCACAATTCCTGCTTCCTTAACCAACGACTAATAGGGTGAGTCGTTACTTCATCCAACGACTCGTCACCACCTCCTGTTGACTCCACTGGTTCCTCAACCTGCAATCCATCCAACGACTGACATGACAAGTCGTTACTTGATCCAACGACTCGTCAGTCCTTCCGTTATCCCCACTTTACCAACCCTTGAGTCCCTTCCAAAAATTGACACCATGGTTCATTGCTAACTTCAACGGTCCATTGTAACCATTCGTTGTCACTAACCTGGAACCCTGCACTCCAACTAACGAATCCTTATGAAGACCCATTATGACAACCAATGAGTCGTCACATGACTCGTCCCCTCTGAGAAGTCCAACCCGCAAGCTTACCACGATTGCATCCAATGGGTCGTTGTCTTACACAATGACTTGTACCTCCTCTAGTGGCATCAAAACACCTGGATCTAGATCTTGAATCCCTTCCAACGACTGCCTCTAACAACTCGTTAGAGCGACCAATGACTTGTTAGACGAGTCGTTTTGAGGCATAAATTGCAGATTTTTCTGCTAAACACACTCCAAATCCTAATTTTAAATCTTGGGAAATCTTGGGGTGTTATAGTTGTGCACCACATTTTATAAGTAGGAGGCTATGAGGCATGATAGTATGATTATCCTTCCTTCTTTTCAAATCATGCTATAGAGCCAAGTTGTATAGGGTTGAGTGCCTAAGCTTTCATTGTTATGTTCGTCTAGAATAATATTTGATATGAGACAGACTTCAGCCAGCTGCAACTTAGCTACAGCAGTAGGAGAGGGTACCAGCGAGGTGCCACAGTTGGGAGACATCCCAGCCTGAAGGCAAAAGGGGATGTTTTTTTTTCAATCTCCCTAGAATCCTTTCGTGGCGCCAGGAACTTTATAGGGTAAGAAACACGCTAGTACTGCTCCTAGTTTTTCCTACACCATCATATTAGGATGTTAGGATTATAGCATACATGTTGTCTTACCTAGTAGCTACTCAACATTAGATAGGGGTAGCAGTTAGTAGTAGTTTACCTGAAAGGAATGAGAGATTGTGGAATTATGAGATTCTTACTTCCAGCCTTTAGAGTTTGCTGAGTTTCTTACTCCATCCCTACTATAGTATGATATTGTTAATTCTCACCTCCTAGCCTTTCTCAATACAGAAAAGAACGTGAATATTGATGCCATGTTGCCAAGAGTAAATAGTAAAGGAGGGCTAAACTCATTGGTTCCTAAGGGGTGTTAGAAAAAGTGGTTAAGACCACTAGTACTTAACTAAGTCACCTAGACCTTTACTATAGCAAAGATCAGGATAGCAAGTAAGATTGCTAGGAGCAGCCACATACGTGTGAGAGTCCATTAGCAATAGACTCTCAGCAATAGTAAAGCTTGGGTCATAAATAGGCTAATAACATCACAGTGTATTGACAATAGTAGGGAATCACTTGGAGAATAAAGCCTACGACCCCCAGCCTATATGTTGAGGGCTAGAGAGATTAAATGACGGGAATCGTCCCGAGTGGAGGTCGAGACGACATAGGTTAGTAGACTTGGCTAATGACATCCTTACTAGTATGGTGCATGGGGCGCGAACCCTGTATTTTATCCTATGGAAGTAAAGGCATGACATGAGCATCTAGCTCTGGAGGAGAGCAGAACCACCTCTAGCCTGTAGTGGATTGATAGAGTTGGGAATCGCCCCTGAATGTCGAGAAACAAGTACCATACTGATGTTTAAGGTATAGTGAGTTTGTAACCTAGAATACTGCAACATTACCACTAGTTGTGGAGGCAAAAGGGTGATGATACAGAGACCTTAGCCTAGTACAGCCTAGAGATAGGGCCCAGCGGAAGGAATCATCGACCTTTCAGATAGCAGGGGGCAAAGTCTTGAGACCCAAAGGTTGACTCTGCATTCCAAATGCGGCAGGGCTTCGTTGGTATGTCATGGAAAAGGTACACCATGTCCGTTGTTCCCTCCACCTAGGTTTGATGAAACACATCAGATTATAAAAGAGATTTACTGATGGCAGGGGAAGAAGAAAGGTATGGTCGAGTTATAACATAGAGCTCCAATTGCCACCAAGTAAAGGCTAGACATCAAGACTGTGACGAGCTAACTCAGGAGATAGTCATGACTGTAGGGAAGTGAGAAGGAGCCAATATGAATTTAATTATAGATTTACCTCGTACCAAGTGTATACTTGACTACTTGAGTTATTGTTTAAAGGCTAGTGGGGTCAACTCATTTCTTACCATTCAGAATTATGTGTTACCTGGAGATTATGCTAAGTTGTATACTAGAGAGATTGTCCGACAGCATAGCAGTGTCTATTATCTTTGACAAAGGGGCACAGTTTAGGGTTGGACTTTCAAAGTCATTCCAGAGAGACGTTCAAAGATAAGTATGGGCGTGTATACTAGACTTCAAGGAAGTTTAGATAACAATCTACCTCTTATGGAGTAGTATACGATAGCAGTCACCATTTTAGCATCAAGATGACGCCTTATGAGGCTATATATGGGTAGAGTAAAGATCCCACATATGATAGTGTGAGATGCTCCAAAGTAAGGGAATAAAGCTTAATAGGACTTGGTAACATGCACCAATCAAAAGAGGAGATTGAGATCATGAGAGAGCATTTACTGATACCCAGGGTCATCAGTAGTCCGATTCCTATATACGACGTAGGGAGTTTGAGATTGAGGAAACAACAGGGTATTCTTGAAACTTTCGCCACAAAAGGGCGTTGTGAGATTTGGCGAGAAGGGCAAGCTTAACCCTAGATTCACTAAGCTATACCAGATCCTCAAGTGGCCAATGAGTTAGAGTTGTGTTCAGAGGCTAGGATCGGTTCATCAATGCTACGCCAGCTCGTAAGGGACCTTTCACGGGTTATCCTAGTCGAGGATGCCCAGGTTACAGAAGAGCTGTCCCACGCGGAGACTTCAACAGGTACACTAGATGGTCAGGTTTGCAGGAACTATCTTGAGAACAAAGGATGTAGTCTAGTAAAGTTGTATGGAGGGATATGAGTATAAAAGGGATGAATTGAAAAGATACAAATGATGCAAATTTTGGATATCTTCCATCGTTCCATGTCCTACGATGTTAGTATACAGCTTAGACAATCTCAGTTGAGGTAAGATAGTTTCCGATGTCATATAGTTGACTTTGTTGCTATTTTTATCAATTGCTTACATACATATGGTATTATTGTGTTATTCAGCTGCAAATAGAATCCTGCGAGGCGCTTGTGTTGGACTTTTCTGTATTTCAGGTTTTCGGATAGTCCATGTTATAGAGGGGACTCTGCATAAATTTTTCGGGCAGTAGTTATAGGAGTTGAGTCTCTTGAGTTTAAGATAACATTGGAGGACGAATGTTCCCAAGGGGGGGATGATATTACACTCCATAAGTTTCTATCATTTAATCTATGTGTGTACACATGTTGAGAGTTTTTGAGTATGACGCATGCGCGAAAAAGCTGGAAGACGGGAGCGCACGAGTGCATCATCGAGCGAGCAGGAAGCCGAAGTAGAGGCAGGGCGTAAGGAGAGCCTCTACCTCAGTGCCTTGAGCGGTGCGTCGTGCCCGACACTTGGCGTTATGGGTGGTGCACTGCGCCTTCCCTCCACTGTCTCCCTATATATATTCTTAAGGGAGATATTAATTCATTCAAAACATTTCCCAAATCCGACCCTCAGTCCTTGCAATGATTCCTCTCAACTTTCTACCAGTTTTGGTAGAATTACACCATTAAACTCCGTTCAAACACAAATTCGTCTTGGATAACGAGTTATAGGCCTACGAGGAACGTCCCTACGGAGTTATTTCTTGAAAATTCACTAGGAGTATTGGAACCCCGCCAAGTAAAAGTTGTAGAAATCAATTATAATTGAGTCCTAAGTGGCTAAAAGTGATAGGTAAGCATTTCTACCTTCTAAACTCTCGGGATTTGTGAGTTTTTGGCCAAAATAAGCGGGGTTGAGTTATAGTTACTATTATTGAAAGATATCATTGTTTGCCGAGTCTTAGTATTAAAAATAGCCTTATTCTCTCAGTTTATAGGCTGCAATTGAGTGGGATTTCCAGCTATAGGTGGTAACTATTTGGATAAATGAGAATCATCATTCGAGGTATGTTAAGGCTTATCTCTTTGACAAGTTATTCTTGTCGTATAGTGATACGACTTATGCCCTCTAAAGTAGATAATGATATTATATGTTTTGATTAGTTGTTGCTAGTAGATAATGATTATGTATTTTTTGATTAGCTGCTATAAGACGTAGTGAGATTATACCTAGTATCCCTCATCGGGAAAGGGTATGTTAAGTATGACTAATATTGCATGCGTCATAGGAGTTCCCCATTCACCCATTTACCATTTAGAGGTATTCTGATGTTTTGTTGTCGTGCCAAGACCTTAGAAGTTTATGGTAGCTGTTGGGCCTGACTTGGTAAGTTGAACAACATAGGGCATAGCTGGGTGATATAACTTTCAGTTTGACGCCTATATTGTTAGTAAAGCTCTCCTAGAGGCCGTTGACATACCNGATAGCCTTATAAATTTGCGTGCTCCCTTATTTCATATAGCTGGGTGATATAACTTTCAGTTTGACGCCTATATTGTTAGTAAAGCTCTCCTAGAGGCCGTTGACATACCTTGATGCCTCTAGGTCCAGAATTGGGACAGGGTGGTCTTACCTTCGGATCAGTGGCACCAGGATTTCCTAGTGAACTGAGGGACAACTTGCCATATGATTGACTATTGTCAGCGACCATTAGTTTCTGCCGACCCAATGCTTATCCTACAGGTCGCTCAGGAAACCACTCATGTTGTTACAAGTATGATAGACTAGTCGATACCCTAAGGAAGGAACCTTATTAGTAGATAGATGTGAGGCCAACGTCCCAGGCTACTCTTATAGATGCCCAGGTACGGGTTGTCATAAAGGACTAGGTCTAGATATACTTGCCTACGAGTCTATGAATTGTCTAGAGGAGCCATGTGGAATTTGGACAGACTAAGTTATGGTCTAAAGGGACTAGAACCAAAGTATCACGGTGTTATTTCCAGGCTAAGTGTTATAGTAAGTTTCTTATAGAGAGAGGGTTGACTTCTTAGGAGCATGTCCAATCAGTAGCAGACCCCCAATTGTTCTAAGCGGAGGAACTATATAGTTGGTCGCCTATGACCTTATTGTTTGCTTATGAGCTATCATTGTCCTAGCATGTCTCCAAAGTATCGCTTAGGCCACTCCAGACCTCGCCCTATTCTGTATGGGCTGTTAGAGATTATAATCATTACCAGGACCTTCTGGTCAGGTGTAGACACACGGGGTGTGCAAGTTGGAAGCTATACATACTATTCTAGGGGTGAGTAGTGATCGCGTTAGGCCTAAGGGGGCCAGATATGCCTTTTGAGTGGCTAGATTGAGACTAAAATTTAGTAATTCGATCAGGATCTACCACACCTAGGATAGCATTCCATTGATCATCTTCAGGATTGCTAATTGTGTCGTCACCTACGGGGCTATGGATCACTCAGAGGAGCTATGTGATGTTGCTCAGAGGAGCTATGTGATGTCTGAGAGAACTATATACAGGCCTATAAGGCCAAATTTAATTCCATCCATGTATGGACCTTTTCTTATGCCATATGGGAATTACTGACACTTCGCCGAGCCTTATGTTCCCAGGGTGCAGTTATAGGAGCCCAACGGGCTCAGATACAGTTATAGGAGTCCAACGAGCTCAGTTTCAAACTTAGAGCCCTGGTAGGTTGGCTATAGTAACCAGAAGAATCATAAGGACCTAGTTAGGCGTATATAGATTGAATTGTACTTGTCAGGGCTTATAGGGCCTCAATAGGTTATTTCTGTGTTGCTTGCATCTTCTAGGCTTATGGGGGCCAGGTTAGGTTCTTGTTGTATACTTGCTTGATAGATATAGCTTATGAATGTATAGTCGTGCAGCTTCAGCTCTTACTTGTGTAGTGGTTTACTAGATGCTTTTTATGGATACGAAAACTTATAGGTTAACTTCTACCCTTCTTGCTATTTACTTTTAGTTATTTATTAGCTTTTATCTAGCTTTAATTATTGCCTTACATATTCGATACATATTATACTGACGCCTACGCATGGTGCGTGCATACTTTCCTGCAGGTTTAAAAAATAGGGTTTAGGACCTTCTAGCAGCTATTCAGAACCAGTAGATTGGCCTGCTCCTTTCATTCGGAGTTGCCAAGTTGTAGAGGTTTACCTGTCTTCTATTTGTATAGCATTTGGGTAGGCCGGGGACCTATCCTGACTAATATTTTTACTCTTAGAGGCTTTGCAAACTACAATCTTCAATTAGTTGTTCGTGTTGGCTGTGTGGGGCCTATATTTGTTATGTTGTGTGTGTTGGCCGTGTGGGCTGATATTTGTTGTGTTGTGCGTGTTGGTCGTGTGGGGCCTAGTGTAGCTAGTTAGTTAGCAGCCTTGTCGGCTATAGTATGAATATGACCGCCTGCTTTCATTTTATTATGAATAGACAGCATGGTGGTCTTGTCGGCCCGTATAGGATCCCGTTATTGTCATGTCACTGGGTTAGCTGATTTTCTTTATAGGTTTCTGCGTGTCCTTGTTGGCCCGAGACCGTGTTTACAGATGAGATATAGTAGTTTATTTTCTTGATTTTGAGTTACCGGCAGATGCCAAAAGTGCATATGCCCAGCCAGGTCAGCCCAGGTCCCATTGTGGCATTAGGTGCCAGTCATGCCTCCCAAGGTGGATCGTGACAAAAGGATGCTCTAGTAAATCAGATATCAAATAAGAGAAAATGAAGACAAGTGAAAATCAAGAACATTATCTGAAACTGTAAAAAATAACTTAGCATTATTAGCCTGTTATTCACATATATTTAAATTGTTCATTAGTAAGTGGGAAAGTGTGGAATAAGCTAGTTAAATAATTTTATTCATGTCATATAGATGACTTTATATACATAATATATTGTGGAACAGAATCACCTAAATCCCATGAAATATGGGATTATACATAATATGGTACATGAAGGGGAGCCTTAGAGTAACTAGTAAAGTTGCTGCCATATGACCAGGAGGTCACGAGTTCAAGTCGTGGAAACAGTCTCTTGTAGAAATGCAAGGTAAGGCTGCGCACAATGTACCTTGTGATACGACTCTTCCGCAGACCACGCGCATACCGGGAACTTTAGTACAATGGGTTGCCCTTTTATGTATTGCACACTAGGAGAAAGAATCATCAATATGATACTCTAATTATCCTAAGATCTTAGAGGATCAGATCTAGATATAAAGATTATCTTCTTGGAAATCATAGAGGATTAGATTTTGATATGAAAAAAATCTTCCTGAAAATCCTCTATCATCCAATAATCCCCCTCAAGTGAGTGAATGGATAGCTTTCATACGTATCTTGGTTATTAGATCTTGAAACAAATTTTGTGGCAGTCCTTTTGTTAAAACATCGCCCACCTGATTTTTTGTAGATATAAATGGCATACAAATGAGTCCGCTATCTAATTTCTCCTTTAGGAAATATCTATCTACCTGAATATGCTTAGTGCAGTTAGGTTGTACAGAATTATGAGCTATACTTATTGCTAATATATTGTCACAATATAGTCTTATAGGTCCTTTCCATCTTATATTCAAATCATCAAGGATTATATTTAACTATAACAACTAACAAGTTCCTATAGCCATAGATCTAAACTCGGAGTCTGCACTTGATTTGTCTACTACATTTTGTTTTTTACTCCTCTAAGACACTAGATTTCCTCCTAATAATGTTCAATATCTAGAAATTCACTTTCGATCCACTAATGAACCATTTTAGTCTGCACCCGTATAAACCTCTAAAACTATGTATCCTCCTCTTTTGAATAGTATTCCTTTTCTTGGACTCCCAATAAGATATTGTAGAATCTTGTTGACATCTTGAAGATGCATTTCTCTAGGATCATGCATAAATTGGCTAACAACACTTACAACAAAGGCAATGTCTAACCTTGTATTGGACAAGTAGATCAGTTTCCCTACAAGCCTTTGATACAAGCCTATATCTACTACAATATCTTTTGGAGTATTGCATAATCTATGATTAATTCAATTGGTGTAGCCACTATTTTACACCCTAATTTTCCTATTGCTTTCGGCAAATCAAACACATTTTTTAGGAAATAAAGATTCCTTGTTTTGAGTGTGCCATTTTGATTCCCAAAAAATACTTTAATTTCTCATACTCTTTGATGTAAAATTCCTTGAGTAACCACCTCTTCAAACTATGTATATCCTCTGAATCATCACCTATTACTATGATGTCATCTATACAAACTAATAATGCTATCACCTTTCCTATTTTTGAGTGTCATATGAACAAGGTGTGGTTTCCTTGACTTTGTTGATACCCTAACTTGATCATAACCTTTGTAAATCTTTTAATTCATGCATGAGGTGATTGCTTTAATCCATAGAGTGCCTTTTTCAGTCTACAAACCATTTTCTTCTTTCTTTCAAAACCAGGTGGCACCTCCATATAGATCTCTTCATCTAAGTCTCCATGTAAAAAAGTTTTTTACATCAAATCATTATAGGTTCCAATTAAAAATTGCAATCAATGATAATAACATCCTCAATGTATTCATTTTTCCGCAGGGGCAAAAGTCTCCAACTAATTTGTGTATAACCATTTGCTACCAGACATGCTTATATCTTTCTATGGACCCATCTAACTTTTAAGTTACAATAAACACCCTCTGCACCCTTCCAACTTTTTCCCTTTTGGTAATTCCACAATTCTCGAAGTCTTATTTTTCTCCAATGCATTCATTTCTTTTTTTTTTGATAAGGTATCTAATTGTATTAATAATCATAAAATCAGCTTCCAATAGAGACTGAGTTGTCAAAGCTACACATATTCATGAGTATAAGTATTCTCCAACGCTTTCATTTCTACCTTTATAGCTTTATCCCACTTTCTGTTTCCTAATTCTTTAGACAAATTTCTAGGAATAGGAACTGTGTGGAGGTTATAGAGAAAAACTTTATAACTTTGGGATAGGTTTGGATATGTCAAGAAAAGGATCAAAGGGTGTTGTGTGCAAGTTTTGGTTCCTTTTTGGAGTGCAATGGGAAGGTCAAGGTTAATTGGTTGGTTGGGTTCTTCTTCATGACCAATTTGGTTTGGTGTTTATAATGGTTTAGCAGGTTCGAGATGGGTATTAGGACTAGTAAGATGATTGCAGTTGAGTAGTTTGATTAATTAGCCTCTTTCTTTTGGAATAAACCTGCAACAGTAGATTACTTTCATGAATTTCATTATATATATCATAATTAGGAGGCTTCAATGGGTTCATTTGGATTTAGAGAACTCGTGTGACTGAAGAAATGGTGACTCAGGAAAGGATTTGGCATGATCAGCTCAAGCATTATGTGAAAGCAGAGAAGAAAATCCGAGCTTATAACATGAAATTCTTACCTTAAATTTGTAGGAGGGGCGACACCTTGGCTGCCAAATCCAATAAGCCCCTTCACTTCACTCCCGTTGAAAAACTCTCCAAATAATTGAAGTAGAGAAAAGAGAAGGGGATTTGTGGACTATTTTTCAAGAACACATGAAGTACACTTAGAACCCTAAGTGGAGAGAAGGGTGACTGCCTTTGAAGAGGGGGAAATTTGTGAACTGCTTACTAAGTAAAGGGTGAATGAGGCTACTATATTTACATATATTTGACCCTTACTGGGCTTGGGCAGATGGGTCTTGGGTTGACCCAAGACAACCCATCTCTTGCTCTTTGTGTTTTGCGTACCCTAATGTGAGCCAAGCGTAAATAAGTAGAGGCATCACCTAGTTGGCCTTTATCTTATCCTTTGTCTCTTTATATGGATAACTTGTTTTAATTAAGTGTATGACCTACTTAGACTAGTAGGTCATTAATTTTTCTAAGCACGTGGGTCGCCTGGTTAAGCAAGTAGGACGTGTAAACAACTAACTCAACCAAGTAGGATGTGTAATAAGTAGTTCAACTAAGTAGGACGTGTAAACAAGTAGGTGAAACACATGGCTCAAGTAAGTAGGATGTTAAACAAGTAGAATGTATAAACAAGTAGAAGCACATAGGTGAAGGTCCATGGAGACCAACTTTAGTCTTTAGCTGTTTGTGGTAATATATGCATGACTTCTCGGATCGAGATCAGATGGACTAGCGGTTTGTTTCGCTAGAAATTAGACTCATAGATCTTTAATATGATAGGACATTCAACCTTAACTCTTTGTAACTTGAGTGATACACTACTTCAAAGTTGGGCTTTATAATGATGATGTAGAAAAGAACTGCCCTTAGTGTCACTTACAACTTAACTTGTGCTAACGCTCTTTTAACTCATTAAATATTTATTTTTGTCAAAGAAAAACTCATTAAATGTTTGTTTAACTCAATTGTATATAGATATCATGTATTTAGGCTTAGACACAACCTTGATCTCCCAAATTCAAATACTTTTAACAATGTCGAACTAATCATACTTTGCTTGGGGGTTACAGTTATGACATTATCCCCTTAGGACCATTCGTCCTTAAATGTAGGCTATAAAAGAGAAAAATCTAACTCTGGAAGTTTCGCAAAATTTTGCTAGAGTTTTCTGTGTTAGAGTGGGTTAGAGTCCTACATTGAATGGGGAATGGATTGGTTATTTATTTATAGGGACTTGGGCAATCCTATGCTCATGAGCTAGCTTTGGGGTTGAGTTAAGCCCAGGTGCGATATCTTTACATGGTATCAGAGCTAGGTCCATTCCCGTTTGGGCTCCTGATCCAGCTCTAGTTGGTCTTGGGCGTGATGTCATGATCCGAACATAGACCCGGATCGCAACACGGGACAAGGATCCCCAAAAGACTCCAACTCGACCCATGGCATGAACATACATTTAACTCAATATCAATAAAGCGGGATACTCAACATAACAACATAGCGGAAGAATCATCATGATATAACATAGAGGGCGGAACGTACTTCATACATGACAGCTGAATACTACACATAGTTTGAAAGCCTCTAAAATATCTGATGGTTTGATGGGACAACACCCCCAACTAACCCGACAAGTCTAGAATACTGAACATAAAGAGATAACTGATATCAACTTGTCCTTGGTGAATGAGGACTCACTAATGAGCTGGATGCTAACTTCGGAAATAAGCTAATGACGATGCTGGATATGAAGATTGGAGCCTATATCATGAAACGATACAACATAGAGTATGTGATCAGTATGTGGAATGTACCGAGTATAAAAGTAAGTAAAAGGGACATTCAAATATATAAAAGTGCATAAGAGATCATAAGAGTAGGACAACATGATCATAACATAAATATCATAATGTAACATGAGGCTCAAGGTTTACAAAACATTCATAATCCCTTCATTATCATAGTCGTAAGAGAAACTTTATAAATCATAACATGAGCCAAAGTAACATAAACATAACAATGCATAAAACATGTGGAACAATGGGAGGACTCGTCATAACCGACACCATCATGGTAGAGCCTTACATGATGCCCTAACTATCTCACTCAAGTGGGTAGAGTCGTCCCAGTCTTTCCAGGCAATGGACGTGCATTATGTGATATCACGAAAGAGGGAATCCATTAACATTGTAATGTATCAACATGAACCTATGGTGGCACGTAGTTATGAGACACAGGCGTAGTCCTTTGAATGCCGGGATACTCAGTGCTAGACACTGCTCCCAAAAATATGCACATTAGCCTCGTACGTAAATTGTAAACATCATTCATGGGATTCATGGCCAAATAAACATTAACATCGTTGCTCCCCATTTACATACATGTTTAGCCATGATCAAGGGCCCATTAATCGGCCCATGTCATAAATCGATCAATCATGAAATTCATTTAGTAAATCATAAATCATACTTGAACATGTGGGCCCAATACTTTAACATGCTTAAAAATACTCAGTTCACTTGAAAACATGATTATAAACATGGGTAACTTGAAAACACGCCTTTCATCATTAATACTTCATCATACATGAACATTCATCATAAATCTTAACCTTCATGATCTTCTCATAATTGGACATTTAAGTATAAAAAACCTGAAACATGATTTTAATGGAAAACAACGTAAAACTTGCCCATGAATAATAATTCCATAGTAGAAATACATTTAAATCATATCCATGTAGAGAGGAATTTCATGCATTGGGTTAAAACCCCATAGAATTAACATAGGAAATTTCATGATTTTGAGACGGATTGGGAATGGGTATGAACGGATTCACCCATTCATAACCCTACATACCTGGGGAAGATCAGATTTTACCACTCCTTGAAAGCCCAATGAAGGATTGAAGGAAAGCTTGAAGAATCCTAACTTGATCACCTCCTAAACCCCTTCAATATGCATGCATGGATATGAATGAGCCTAGGATAGATTTTCCCCTCATAAAACACTATATTTCGAGCCTTAAACGATGTAGTTAAGGACCCTAGGACTTACGAATGATGAAAATGCCCTTAATGAATTTCCTGAAAATTCTGCACTGGCAGTGACAACGACCGATCCAACGGATCGTGCCTGGATACCACAAGTCGTGGTATCCATCCATTGCGTCCGCTTCCCAAACTTCACTTCTCAGATTCAATCCCATGACTCGAAAAGGATGAGTCGTTACATCAGACAACGGTCCATTGTATCCTTTGTTGTTTCCCCTGACGACCTACACTTGGGCCTTCCCACTAGCCACACCACGACTCATGCCTCCTTCCAACGAGTCGTGATTTCCATCTATCACTTCGACTGGAAAATTTTATACTCTTTCCCATGGTTTCTCACCATGATCCGTTACTGCTCACAACGGGTCTTCCTATGACCCGTTACTTCCTCCTAGGCTAAGGACCAGTCTCACCACGACCACATACAACAACTCGTGATATCAAACCACGGGTAGTTCCTTGACCATTAGTCCCACTTCAACCCTGCTGCACCTCAGCACAAGCACTCCCTATGGATTGTTGGTGGAACCAACGACCCATTACATGACCTGTTGTGAAGTTTGTCCATATTTCTGCCAACTTTCATTTTTAAATTCCGGGTCTAGTATTGGGAACTTCTGAGGTATTACAATATCTCCCCTTTGGGAACATTCGTCCTCGAATGTGGGAAAACATACAGAAAATAGAGAAACATAATCATCATACTCAAACACTAATCATTTAAGCTGAAAACTAATAGAAGGACTAACTCCGATTCAAACTACATAACTGAACTGAATTCATGAATCATATACACATCCACATACATGAAAGAAACTGGGGTGCATGAACTGAACATGAAAACTAAATAGAGTTTTAGGGAAAAAACTGATACCTCAAGCTAGAACTGAGCTGGTAGTGAATAAATGTCGGTATCTAGCCATCATGTCTGCTTCGGCTTCCTACGTAGCTCCTTCAACATGCCGATTCCTCCATAAAATTTGACTAAAGCTATGTCCTTGTTCCTTAGCCCGTCGAACCTGATGATCTAGTATTTCCACCGGAACCTCTTCATAACTAAGGTTGTCTTTCACACCGACACTGTCCACCGGGAAAACTAGAGTTGGATCACCCAAACACTTCTTTAAGAGCGATACATGGAATACAAGATGCACAGAAGCTAATTCTGAGGGCAACTCCAATTCATATTCCACCTCGCCAACCCGTTTCATAATCCAGTAAGGGCCAACATAATGAGGGCTGAGTTTTCCTGTCTTTCCAAACCGCATCACTCCCTTCATGGGAGACACCTTTAGAAACACCCAATCATCCACTTCGAACTCGAGTTCTCTCCTTCTCACACCAGCATTAGGACTTTTGGAAACTTTGAGCTGTTTTCAACCTGTCCCGTATGAGCTGAACTTTCTCCATGGCCTCATGGATGGAATTTGGCCCTATCATCGCAGCTTTACCAACTTCCAACCAACCAATAGGTGATCTAAATCTCTGCCCATAGAGAGCCTCAAACTGGGCCATCTGAATGCTGGAATGGTAGCTGTTATTGTATGCAAACTCGATAAGAGGAAAATGATCATCCCAACTACCTTTGAAGTCAATCACGCATTCTCTCAACATGTCCTCGAGAGTCTGAATTGTCCACTCCACTTGACCATCCGTTTGCGGATGAAATGATGTGCTGAGCTTAACTTGAGTACCTAGTCCTTTTTGAGATGACCTCCAAAACTGAGAGGTAAATTGGGTACCTTGGTCTGATATGATGGACAAGGGTACTCCATGCAATTGAACTAGCTCTCAGATGTATAGTTTGGCATAATCCTCCGCCAAATCCATGGTTTTCACCAGTAGAAAATGAGCGGCTTTGGTCAACCTGTCTATAACAACCCAAATGGAGTCATATTGTTGTTGAGTGCGAGGCAACTGTGTGACGAAGTCCATATTGATTTCTTCCCACTTCCAAGTAGGAATACTGATATCCTGAAGCACCTCTCCCGGTCTCTGATGCTCGACCTTTACTTGCTGACAGTTTGGATACTTCACCACAAATTCTACGATGTCATTCTTCATGTCATTCCACCAATAGACTTCCCGTAAGTCACGATACATCTTGGTGTCACCTGGATAGATTGAATACTTGGATCCATGAGCCTTGTGTAACATCCGGTTTCTCAAATCATCAACATCCAGAACACATAAGCGACCCTAGTATCGAAGCACATCATCTCCCCTTTTGGAGAAGAACTCTACCTTCTGATTCTGAACGACCTCCTTTAACTTTGACAAAATAAGGTCTTCGTCTTGCCTAGCTTTTACATCAGTCACCAATTGATCTATTTTGAACTATAACACTACCATCGATTGAACCAACCAACCAAACTCCCAACCTTGCAAGTCGATGCACATACTTCACCGGATCCTTTCTTCCCTCATCCACATGGGATACACTCTCAATAGAAAGTTTACTAAGTGCATCTGTTACTACATTAGCCTTGCTCAGATGGTAAAGAACACTCATGTCATAATATTTGAGTAGCTCTAACCACCTCCTTTGTCGTAGATTTAGATCCTTATGGGTAAAAACATATTGTAGACTCTAATGGCCCATAAACACATCCACATGGACCCCGTACAAATAATGTTGCCATATCTTCAAGGTGAATACCACCACAGCCAATTCAAGATCATGGGTCAGTTAATTCTTCTCGTGAACTTTCAGCTGTTTGGAGGCATATGTTATAACTTTCCCATGCTGCATCAATACACACCCAAGTCCAATCCTTGAAACATCACAATACACCACGAATCCATCAGTACCCTTGGGTAGGGTCAACACCGGTGCTGAGGTGAGTCGAGTCTTCAACTCTTGGAAGCTCTTCTCACAAGCCTCCGACCATTGGAATTTCACCTTCTTTTGGGTCAATTTGGTCAAAGGTGTTGAAATAGATGTGAAACCTTCAACAAATCTCCAATAGTAGCCTGCTAAGCCCAAAAAGCTCTATATATCTGAAGGATTCAACAGTCTAGGACAATTTTTCACTGCTTTTTTTAAGAGTCCACCTTTATGCACTCACTTGATACCACATGTCCCAAAAATGGCACGGAGTTCAACCAAAACTCACACTTGCTGAATTTGGCATATAATTTGCGATCCTTGAGAGTCTGTAGCACCACTCTCAAATGAGCGGCATGCTTCTCCTCCCTCCGAGAGTATATTAGGATGTCATCAATAAACAAAATCATGAACATATCCAGGTATGGCTTGAACACCCTATTCATCAAGTCTATAAAAGCTGCAGGAGAATTCGTCAATCGAAAATACATAACTACCTAAAGGTTGTCTTCGAGATGTTGCTCTCACTAACTCTGAGCTAATGATACCCAGATCTGAGATCTATATTCAAAAAACACTTGGCACCCTGGAGCTGATCAAATAAATCATCAATCTTGGGTAGAGATTACCTGCTCTTGATGGTGACCTTGTTCATTTGCCGATAATCAATACACATACGAAAAGAACCATCTTTCTTTTGGACAAAGAGAATTAGTGCAACCCATAGGGACTTTCTTGGTCTGATGAAACCCTTATCCAAATGATCCGTCAACTGCTCCTTCAACTCTTTTAGCTCAACTGGAGCTTTCTGTAGGGAAGAATAGATACAGGTTGTGCGTCGAGAAGAATGTCAATACCAAAATTGATTTCCCTCTCGGGAGGAACACCCAGTAAATCATCAGGGAACACTTCTGGATACTCACATACTACCGGAACAAACTGGATAGTCGGGGTCTCGGACTCAATATCCTTAACCCTAACAAGATGGTTGTTCGGCTATCTGGATGACTACACGCAAGTGCACGTGGTCGAACAAGTAGTAAGTGGCTCAAGTAAGCCAAGTATCGATCGCACAGGGACTGGACTACGGGGCAAAATC